>LR749492.1:2725856-2742028 GCA_902729485.2 Mus minutoides
CAGTGGGAAGAGAGGCCCCTTGGTTATGCAGACTTTATATGCCCCAATACAGGGGAACGCCGGGGCCAGGGGGTGGGAGCGGGTGGGTAGGGTAGCAGGGCCGGGAGGGGGGAGGATATAGGGAACTTTCTGGATAACACTTGAAATGTAAATGAAGAAAATATCTAATAAAAGTTGGAAAAAAATACCAAAAAAAAAAGAATGCAGTTTTTAAAAGTTTATGCTGATCTAACCATATGCCCATTGAATTTTTCAGTCACTCATAAATATATTTATTCTATGAAAATTGTATGTGGAGGAGAACAGAAACACTACAGCTTCATTTCTGTATGTTAATCCCCCCTTATCTTTCAAATAATATAAAAATGGCTTTCTTCAGAGAATTACTGAGACAAAACTCAAAAATCTTTCAGACAAATGGGTTAGGTTTAAACCCTCTCATCAGAGAGCTACTGCAACATTTGTATGGGTATGCAGTCCCTTAAGGTAACACCAATATGCGCTCTCTAAGGAAGAGAAATCACCTGACAGCAATGAAATCATGTCCTTCCAGAACAAACAGTATAAAGCCCTAGAGACAGACAGGAAAGAACATGGCACAGGACACATTCTTTTGTATACTCAGGGGAAAGCACAGTGCAGAGTGCAGTTATTGAGTTATGAAAGCAAGTACCTATGCTGGGAATAGGGGCTATGCTGATGGTGTGTGCATGGGAAAATCTGAAGAGCAGGATCATGTAGGATGCTGTCCTGAGGTTCTGAGACCCTAAGGATGATGGTTAAAGATACCAGGGGAAAAGTGGGGATGGGGGCTTCAGGTAGACACAGAAAAGCAGTTAGCAGATGCAAAGTCATGTGGAGACTTGGGGGAGAAGTTAAGCTAAAGGGGTGTGTGAGCAGCAGGAAAGGGCGACAGAATCGGTGGTAACATGTGGCACACTTCAAGTACAGAACCGGAGAGAGAAGCCAGTGAAGAAGCAAATCAAAGCAGGATGTGATGACTTAGACGGTCAAAATCTAAGTTCGTTCTACAAGAGTCAGAAACAGTCAATACAGTTTTTTCTCATACCATGCTCAAGAATCTAACTTGGCTCTTCAACAAGAGTTAGAGACATCCAAAACCAGTTTTCTCTCATACAAATGATCACATAGGTAATAAATGATAATAAAATGGCATAAACCTTCTAAATAACTGCATAATTGGTTCTGTTATTTTGAAAGAGCTGATGAATCACTTTACTGAAATGTGATAAATTCCAAAATGACAGTCCTTCATAAAATAATGAAAAATAACTGAAGAAACATGTTAAAGTATGAAACAGATCCGACATAGAAAAATCACTTTAATTTTAAAACACATGATACAAATGTAAGATCCACTTGATTGATTTGAAAGCTGTGTGTGTGTGTGTGTGTGTGTATGTGTGTGTGTGAACAGAAGAAAGCCGGACGTTACAGGATGAGCAACATAATCCGCCTCATTCCATGTATTGTCCACATTATAGAAAAATCACATCCTGTGCCTACCAACCACCTTATCACTGAATGCTGACCTAGAGGCATCTCCATCAACCATCGCTATTCTGAGCAACTCTCAATATCCTTGTCTTGTTTGCACCTGCAATTAGAGGATGAATTAGGAATCATTATGGAAGAAAAGAAAATTCTCACTGATAATGACTTTGCATTTCTAGAAGGACTTAAAAGAACCCAGGTTAGGTCAAGGCATATACTACCATATTGAGGTAGTATATGATCAGCAATTTGCTAAAAGACCAACAGAAATAAATTCCAAAATGGCATGGCTAATTGTGGTATAGCAGGTATTCTGGAGATTTAATCCTTGACATGTATTCTTAGGCACTGAAATATACAATTTTGTATTACACACAATATTTTCATTATGCATATATAATGAAAGTCACTTACATGTGTGATCTCACATGCCTCTGTCACACCCTCCACTAACCTGTTCTCCTTTCTGTATTCTGGCTCCATTAGCCTTTTCTCCAGACACAGTTTGCATCTTCCTGACTCAGACCTGCTCTTTTCTCTGCCTAGGCCCCCCCTCTCTCTTTTAACCAAGGTAAAAGTGACTTCGTGAAGATTTTTAAAAGAGTCTTCACCTACTATTGCTTCACAAAAATCTTCAGGATTCCTTAAATATTCCATTCCTTCCTCTGTGGGATGGATGTTACCTATTCTGTTCAAACCACTTACAGATACAGACACCACTCACACTTTAAGACAAACAGCTAACCCAACAGACAGACACTTACAGGGATAGACCCACAGAGAAATAGGGACAAACATTCACAAGACTGCCTTCAAGTACGTGCAACAGCCATTCAGAGACATGCAACAGCCAGAGCATGGCAGACGCAGGGAGCATGAAGTAGAAAATTCAAGTCTGGACTCATTCTTGGTTACACAACTCCAGGGGGGAGTACTTTTATGTCTTTCCTTAAGAGACACTAGTGCATTATTGGTGACTTAGAGTTAATCATTGCAATCTATGCATTATCTTACTATAAGGTGACACTATCAACCCCTATTAAAAGTAGCTACGGGAGTAGGGTGATCTCAAGAAAGCCCATTGTGTTTACTTTTATATTGTGATATACTCTGTCCAAAAACAGGCTAAGAAAGGGTTTATCTGAGCTTTCAGCTCCAGTGTTAGTACATAGTGGTAGGGGAGGCATTGTCTCGGGTGGTTGGAGCAGGAAGCTGGCTGGCTGATCACATCTCAGCTTCATAGTACATCAAGGAGGAAGTAGGGCAAGTCTACCTACCCTTACAGCCCAACCTCTCCAAACACTGTTTCCACCATGAATCTATTGGGGACATTTTTCATCCAAAACACAGAAGGAGGCCTAAGTACTGCAGATGTATGTGAAATGCTACCATTGTCAATGCCCACTGCTGACTGGCTTTGTGTGACACATTATGTATGACTCACTCACTGACCCCTGGCTCCTCACATTCAGGACAATCAGGACAGCTTTGAAAGTGCACAGTACTTTCTACATATGTTTATGGTTTCAGTTTTGTTCAGTTACTGGAGAAACAGTTCACCAATGCCCTCACTGGAGAGCTTGGTAAGTCCTTAGTAAAGAAGGTTCCTCAACTTATTTTAAAGAAGACACACATCAATTAGAATAGTTTTAGTATTAACTACTGTATCAAATAACGTGTAAGCCTCGTTGATTTAGAATAGTGAGGTTTAATGTATGGCAGCTACTGTTGGCTGATTAAAGACTGTGTATCACACAGTCCTCCTCTCATTGTAACCCATGTCAGTAGAGTTCTGAATGTTTTCCTAGGTCAGTGTTCCAGTCTCAGGATGACCCAGAAATTTGGAATTTGGGCTGATGACTTACTGGCCATAACTAAACATACTGCCCCATTCAATGAAAAAAAATGAGTACTGTCCTAGCAATGCCTGGTGGGAAGTAGGCAGTCACATGTGGTCCGTGAGCAGCACTTAGCACTAGCCTTGTTCAGTAACAGAACTGGAGAGTCCACTGACAGATACATGAGACCTACTGCCATTTTGGCTTTAATAAAAAGGATTAACATAATTACTACTCAAGAGTAGTAGTTTTTAGACTCTTTATTAAAGAGTGTATGATCTTATAAGTCAGAAATAGAACTGGAAGACTGAGTGTTTAAGATCTGTCTGAGGCAGGTGTTATACAATTTTCTTTTAAAAGATTATGTTGTAAACAATCTTTTTTCACTTGAGGTCTCCAATGGAATTCCCACAACAGATAAAAATAATTTTCTAACCAGTTGATCCTTACTTCTTTCAGATAAAACTGCTGTGTAACAGAAATAAAATAGGTTAAACTTTATATTTGTTCTGTTTGTTAGAGAAAGGTCTACCATAAATACCCACTTATAATGACTTCTCTCAGTATATATCAAAAATCCTAAAATAAGAGCAGTGAATTTGCCACAGAATCCATCTAAACAAAACGAACTAAACGTATTTTAAAAAAGATTGATAGAAAAGCCTGCTGAGTATAATTCTTAATGCTTTCCCATCCTGTCTGCTGGCTGGATGAACTGTGTTGCAGACAGGTTCAACACAAAATGATGGTGTTTTATTATCGCCTGTATCATACTAAGCTCGATGGGGCACTTTGTCAATGGTCACTCATGGTCACAACGAGTCCCTAACTCACAGTTTCTATCAAACTCAGGCCCTTCTCCAGCTACCTCCAAATGCTTGTCTATTCCTTTATCTTTATTTCTTTTACACAAATACTATTCAGTTATCTAATGTATGTAAACTGCTTTGAGCAGTGCTTGGCACACAGTCACCAACTATTGAATATTATCATTGCCTCCTGTTTTACAAATGATGTTTTATATATTACATGCCCTGCAGATTATAAAGTATAATTACCTTAGTGGTTCAACCCAGTTCTCCCTAGTGGGAGAAAGCTTACTATCCAAGGCAACTTCTGTATTATATTTTTCTTATTTAGGAGAGAAAAGGTAAATGACCTCACAAGTGAGCAAAGAGATAAAAAACTACTTGTATATACATTTATATATGTGTCCCTAAGACATTATCTGAAACAGTAAATACCAAGAACTATTAAAAGGGAATGACAATTGTACCACAGAGCTGGACTGAGCACAGCTGTCCCCACACTACATTGCCACCACTGAGGTAGAGTCAATTCAAGATCATTGAAAATTTTCCAATATATATTTTATTTTGATAATAATGAATCTGATATGCTCTAATTGTCTCTGGTTTCTCATATGTCTTCCATACATCATTCATTCCACTCACTTAAAGCATCTTCTTCATGTACAGGCATATCTGCTGGTGACTGGTCGAGAGACGTCGAATCTTTATACCTCATAGAGCTCAGCTCGGACTGTATCTCAGTTGTTGAAGTTTTTGCCCCCCAGAAGGATTTCACTGCCGCCCTGGTGGGATAAAAACATAGGAACATTGAAACAATAAAAACAAAACTAAACTAAATGAAGTTTGTGTTTATATTTTCATTCTATAGAAGTGCATTTTACTCAAAATTTTAATTCCACTTGGAATAAACCAGCTGCACATCACTGATGACGCCTCAGATTTACAGGTGTGATACACACAGAGCCAGGGGTTGTTTTTAAGGGAATTGGGAGGTTACAATAACCAAGTTTTAAGATAGTGAGAACTACAGTTAAGCAGCAAAGGTATTCACATTTTTCTATTGTTTTAAATAGCTGCTTTGTAAAATTATAAACTGCTTATCTGAAAGCTCTCCCATGCCTGGGAGGAAATCATGATGCTGTTTTTAAAAGCGTCCATATACAAGATGGGGTAGCCTTAAAGGACAGCATCAGGATGCATACAGGAGACCCTGTGGGGCAATGGTCTGAGCTTCACTGCAAATGCGTGGGGATTGAGGAAGATGTCAATCAAAGGTGACAGCACATCCCAGCCTTTCACCTACCAATTTATGATGATGAAAATCAATACGAAGATCACAAATATGCAGATAATGACTCCTATGGTCAGCACGAAAACTAAGACTGCATCAGTGTCTGGTCTGCTGGATCTTCTCATCTGCAGTTCTAAAAGTAGAGAAACATCCAGTGATGGATGCCACCAGAAACAAGTGAGGAATGACTACCTAACTGGGCTGTTCCTTTAAAGTAATTTTGTGGATATAATCTCACTTTCTGAGATAAATAGAAGAGTACTTGCTGGCAATAGGGTAGGGATATACTTAGTTTGCTAACAAACTGGGAAGAAGACTTTTCAAACTGACTATCCTGGCTGTATTTCTTGGAGTTTTTGGATTGTAGTCATTTATCGAGTGAATTATTTCGGTAAGCCAAAGTTAAAATTTTGGTTCAGTCTGATGTATTCAATGTTACCTTTTATGGCGATTGTTCTGAGTCATGCCTAAGAAACCTCAGAGGCCTATTACTAAGTCATGCAGACATTCTTCCATTTCCTCCTTTAAACATCACTGACCTAAATTTTATGCCTAGGATTCTGATTTACCCCTGAGTTTTAACATATAAGCTTGGGGTTGACACTCATTGTTCTCACACACACTCATAAGCCAGATATTCTCTTTCTGTTGTCAGGCTGTTGAGGGGGCAGAGCCAGTTTGCAGATGTGTGCCAGCATTGCTATTCCATAGGCTGGTGAAGGGGCAGTATATATCAGTGATACAGTTTTTGAAATTGATAGCTTCCCAATGGTTCTTTTGTTCCCCAAATTCTAAAACACACAAAAATAATCCATACGGGGAAGGGGCCTATGAGTAAATACTGAGTTATACAGGTAAGTAAGCCAGAGACCAGAGAGGTCAAATTATTTGTATAAACTATGATTTGACTATTTTACCATTTTAATTTTACTACATACTACTATGTAAGGATCTCAATTTGCAAACCACTATAATAAACCCCCTTAATACTTAGGCTACCACTTCTGCTCTCTAGAGAATCCTAACACAAGTGAGTTCTCATAAGAACTTGTGACCAAATACTCTTACCAACAAAGAGAACAACATTAAAGATGGTTAAGAGGAACTAATTCAGAGGAAATAGAAGATGTCATAGGTTAAACTTAATGAACATTACTTATTTTACAATTTTACATTTCACAGGAAAAACAATTTCTAGTATGCAAAGTCATGTTCAAAGCTAGAGCAAGAACTTTAACAAAGCATTATCAAAAACATAATTTAAAGCCAGCCATGATAGCACATCAGACCTTTAACACCAGCACTTAGGAAGCAGAGACAAGCAGATGAGTTCAAAGTCAGCCTTGTCTCGTGAGTCCCAGAATAGTCAGGGCTACCTAGAGAAACCCTATCTCAATAAACACATACACACACACACACACATACACACACACACACACACACACACACAGAGAGAGAGAGAGAGAGAGAGAGAGAGAGAGATTTCAAATGGATAACTCTAAAAAGAAGTGCTCTGTTTTTTTTAAATCTTAATTATATTTTCTTCTGTAACCATACATGATAATCCATTTGTGTATCTTCATTTTCATAGTGGAAATAAAACATTATTATATTTCAAGTTGAAGGTCTAGGCTTTATTTTTTTTTAATGGTGAACTCTTTTGCTTAAAGATTCATTTACTGATGTATGAATGCTTTGTTTGCATGTATGTCTGTACACCAGAAGAGAGCATGGCATCCTATTAAAGACTGTTGTGAGCTGCCATGTGAGTCCTGGAAATTATACTCAAGACCTATGGAAGAGCAGCCAGTGCCCTTGGCTGAGCCATCTCTAGCTCCAGGACTGGGTTTTTTAAAGAAGAGCTTTCTGTAATTTATGTGCCAGATCCATATTGATCTACTAAGTCAGAAGCTCTAGTGTGGTGTTGCTAGAGATCTGTGTTTTAAAAATCCCTTTAGGGAGTTTTGATGTTCATGGAGTTTGGGATGTAAGTTTAGGATATAATCAAAGCAAAACACTACTAGATACTTACCATTTGTTGTATAGACGGTGAATTTAACAGATGCCACCATTTCATTATTATCCAAGGTGTCACACTCAAATGCCAGAGGACGAATTTCTCTTGTTATTTCCAGGACTGCTGAGTCATTTGTCAGTATAACAGGTTGCTATTTAAGAAGAAAGTATGAATGGTCTTAACTGGGTTCACTTAAATGCCAACCGAGATAGTGAAAGACAAGTAGGACTTGCTAGATCATTAGCAAACACAATAGGTTGCCAAAGGAAGGAAGCACTCTAACAAAAGGAGAGTTGCTCATGCTCTTATCCTAGTATGTAATTAATTGTACATATATGATTTAGAATCAGATTGTCTAGACTTCAAATCCCAACCCATTGACTATGGATAGTACTTTCTGTGCTAGTTAGTGTTTGTCAACTGGACACAAGTTAGGGTCAACTGGCAAGAAAAATGTCAACTGAGAAAATGCTTCTATCTAACTGAACTGTTGGCAAGTCTATAGGGACATTTTCTTGATTAATGACTGATGTGAGAGGGTCCAGACCAATGTGCGTGGAGTCACTGTGGGCAGGTGGGTCTTGGGATGTTTAAGAAAGTGGGCTGAGTTAGTCATGTAGAGAAAGTATTCATGGTTCTTCCTCAGGTTCCTGTGCTGATTTCTCTCAGTGTTGAACCATTACTTGCAACTGTAAGCTTCTGTACTGGCTGGTTTGTGTCAGCTTGACACAGGCTGGAGGTATCACAGAGAAAGGAGCTTCAGTTGAGAAAATGCCTCCATGAGATCCAGCTGTAAGGCATTTTCTCAATTAGTGATCAAGTGGGGAGGGCCCCTTGTGGATGGTGCATCTCTGGGCTGGTAGTCTTGGTTTCTATAAGCAAGCAAGCTGAGCAAGCCAGTAAGGAACATTCCTCCATGGCCTCTGCATCAGCTCCTGCTTCCTGACCTGCTTGAGTTCCAGTCCTGACTTCCTTTGGTGATGAACAGCAATGTGGAAGTGTAAGCTGAATGAATAAACCCTTTCTTCCCCAATTTGCTTCTTGGCTGTGATGTTTGTGCAGGAATAGAAACCCTGACTAAGACAGTTTCAGTAACTATTTTCCTCCCTAAGTTGGTTTTGATCAGTGTTTTATTACAGCAACAGAAAAGCAAACTAAGATACTTTCTATACGATAATTACTCATCTGTAAAACAACACAATTTATTTTTAAGTCTATAGAGTTGTTATATGTCATGTAAGTGAGCTCTAACACTCAGTTGATCTGGCATTTAAAACACCTTTAATTAATGTTATCTATTATTTATCATAGCTATATAACCCAATAAGAATCTTGATTACAAAACAGAATATATCATAAAATGTGTGAATTTAAGTTATGATTATAGATGACCTTAAGATATAAGTACTTTTAGTCTGACAAAAAAAAAAAAATCAAATTCCAGCCGGGCAGTGGTGGAGCACGCCTTTAATCCCAGCACTTGGGAGGCAGAGGTAGGCGGATATCTGAGTTCTAGGCCAGCCTGGTCTACAAAGTGAGTTCCAGGATAGCCAGGGCTACACAGAGAAACCCTGTCTCGGGGGGGGGGGGGGAAATCAAATTCCAATCATATAATAAAGATGTATGATTTTTAACTCCATTTTTCAAATTGCTTTCTTAAAACATCAGAACTGGGTACCAAATATTATCAACCATTATAAATATGGGATTATTTATACACAGACTACTCACTTGGTCTGGCTTTAGAAGCTTCCATATATATTTGAAACGATTTTCAGGAGATATATGAACACATGCTAGTCTAGCACGTTCAAGATTTTCAGAAATTGGTTTACCCCCTGAAAATAAGAAGAAAAAAATAGACAATAACACTGGGCATAGAACTGCTTTATCTGGCCATAGTCTTTTTTTAAGTAAACAATTTTAATTATATCAGTGACCAAGGATCAGGAGACATAACACTATCAAAACACTGAGCATATTATACTCTCTCTCTCTCTCTCTCTCTCTCTCTCTCTCTGTGTGTGTGTGTGTATGTGTACATAATATAAGATACTGGCTCTGAAAATCTAACTTTCTAATTTTTCCAGGTGAATAAACAGATCCAAAGTTATGATGGAATCTACTGATGATCCCAGAGAAGATAACAAAAGCCAGGTTAGAATCCAGGTCTCAAGTCCTATGTCCCTACAGTGGCAAATAGTTTTAGTGTAAGGAAAACTTTACACTGCCTGAGGACCCTTTCTCGTATGCAACACTGCTGTAAAAAGCCATCCTCAGATATAGAAACCAACTGGATGCTGAAGACACCGAATCTTGTAATTGGGAGTCTGATTATAGAGGCATCAGCAAACGAAGCAGGAGCGCAGACACCAGAGCTTTTCATGTGAAAAGGCATTCAACTCAGTGATAGGTTACTTTGAACCTGGAGATCTGCCTGTGGCTTCTAATTTACGAAACCTCATTAAACAAGTTTAAATGTCAGAAAAGCCCGATACGAACAGCTCCAAGTTCTGAGTTTAAGGTTAACCAACCTACTAATAAAATGTCATGGCCATGGCATCAAAAGTGTTCCACTTCAGGGCAGGGTCAAATACAGACCCCGGGCCAATTGAAACAGCAGCATATCACAGTCTACACATCACTGAAATGTAAACCAAAAGTAGAGCTACTTAGAGCTCTGATTGTCTAGACACGGGGAATTTAATTTTTTATTATTTCTTTTCATCAGTTGATGAGTGTCCCTGTACTCAGCACTGGTTGAGGTTAAAGGTACTTTCCCAGCACAAACTCTCCTTCCAGCTCATATGGATTCAACTTACAGCCACAATCAACAGGTCCACGGCATTCTTCCACACGAACAACACACTTGGATTCAACTCCAGGGCATCCGTTGGTTAAAATTACTTCTCTAATACCAATACCTTTAGTTAAAGAAATGAGAAAATGTTCACATAAAAGTAACTGCCATGGATCTTTCTTCCCATTCTAGTCTGTACTTTCTTTAGTTAAATTTTGTTTTGTTTTGAGAATGTTCTCTTAATTTTAAAAATTAAGTTTCAAGTTCAAGATGACAACACACATAGAATTTTTGTAGACACCCTGCTCCACTGATTTCCTCAAATGAAATTTCCTCAACAGTGTCTCATAAGATGCATGATTGTTATTTCCATCAGAAAAAGGATTCTATGCTAACGTGTACAGTTGAAAATATTACAATACAATTAAAAGGACCTCTTTAGTACAGAAGTTTTGGGGAACTTATAGTATGATAATACTATCATACATAATTCTCCATTGACTAAAATATAAAAATACTATATTTTAATATTTTTGAAATCAAAACTTATTTATAAATGTGCATGTTTTAAACTGATAGTTTTTTTCCTTTTTAGAGTACATAAAATATGCTTCCTAAAGCCAATAAAATCTCATTTGAAATAATACATAGGTTTACAAAAATTTATCTGATCATGGAAATTTTCAGAGTTGGGGTTTAAGCTTCTGGGAAAAATTCCAAAATCATATTTTACATAAATGCTGCTTTTTAATAGCTATATTGACAAAGTCTCTGTATTAAGTATAGATGGTATAAACTATTTTTTTTTGTTTTTTTGTTTTTTGAGACAGGGTTTCTCTGTATAGCCCTGGCTGACCTGGAACTCACTTTGTAGACCAGGCTGGCCTCAAACTCAGAAATCCACCTGGAACTCACTTTGTAGACCAGGCTGGCCTCGAACTCAGAAATCCTCCTGCCTCTGCCTCCTGAGTGCTGGGATTAAAGGCGTGCGCCACCACGCCCGGCGATGGTATAAACTATTAAGCACACCAGCAACACACTCCTTTTGAAACTGTCACACACTTTAGCAAGAAATTAAACTGTTACTAGCTGATCCTAGAGTCAATGATTTCTAGTTCCATCCTGTAATGAACAATGCAATAGTCAGGGCACTCTAACTTCATCTTCTGGTCTGCTAGAGCCCCCTCTTTAGTACCTAACAAGGTGTTAATCATAAGCTCAATTTACAGAAAATAAAGGCTGAAGATGATAGGTGGCTTACAAATTTATGAGTCCATGCATATAAGTCACCCAGAGAGCTTTATAAACATGTGAACTTGACCCAGTCTTGAAAATGTCTGAAATCTATGTTTCTAACAAGTTCCTTGGTGATGTCACCCCTTTGAGGGTTAAGGAAATGGACTAACTCCATATGATCATGAGAAGGAAAGCTGAAAGATTACTAAAGTTATAAAAATCACTCTCTGTGGAAAATTCTCAAGCAGCAGCAACAACAAAACGGGTAAATTACAACTGAGAACTTGGGCTGTTTTACAACAATTACTGTCATTTTAATTATCACTACAAAGCTACGTCCAGAAGACCAGAACTCTGTTTTAAGCTGCATTAGAAAAAATGCCTGCCAGGAACAAGGAGGCGGGTGTGTGGAAAGCTGCTGCCTGCTGGGAATGGGGGTTTAGCTTGGGGTACTGAAAATGAACTGCAGATAGTGCTGATGTGGCAATGTTGGGGCCACTGAATTGTATACCAGAAAGTGGGTAAACAGAACATTTCATGTTATGCATATGTTTAGCACACACATTAAAAAAATTGTCAGTTTTGGTAATTCTTTTACCAAATATTTCACCTAGAAAGAAGTCTGATGTAGACTAGAATCTCTTCACTATTGTGAGTTAGATTCTACTGAGGAGAAACAATTTCATTTGTTAATCATCTACTGTCTTCTCATCATGCGGATTACAAGCAATGGGTATAGAACCCAGAGGACTTCCAACATTAGCAAGAGCAGCTTTCCTGTGAACTGATCCAAACTTCAGACTCTTCGATCTATTCATACTCCTAGGTTGTTAGGAACTCAGTCAGTCCAACAATTTGCTCTAACACATTTAGGGTAGCTGTTTGAGAACCACTGGTCTATATAGCACATGTAGCCTGGATCTCAATCCTACATATGATATTTTGTTTAAAATTTCTATTTATGGAATAAACAGTGTCATGTTCCCTCACCATTACTCATCTCACAAAATAACACCTCTTTTCTCCAAAATATGACTTACAAGCTAGAGAACCAGAGTATTTGTAATTGTCTATTACAAATAACCTATTTCATTGGCAAAGTTGCCAAAATAGTGTGGGAATGCATCTGTTAGATCCACTGAAGATCTCCCATCTTTGAACATCTGTGAAGCAGAATTTTAGTTTAGTGATGCTAGTTTCTATGCAAAAATACCCCAAACCTAAAATACACCCTTTAAAGCAAATACGTAAGTGTTGTGTGTAAAATTATAATAGGCATAGAAAGCAATGAGACATGAGGAATGTATAAGAAGTACAGAAATTACAAATACTCGGCATGTAAACTTGCAAGTCAGCATTTATTTCTTGTTTCTTTGCTCTGTGCTACTTACCACACGTGACTGTACACATTCCGAATTCTACTTCTTTGACTATTGTTCTGTTCTGAACTAAAAATAAAGTTAAAAACATTATTTAGTCATATGAAAAATTTTAAAGTAAGAAGCATCTTACTTGTGAGGTGAAGGGGTCAAGTAATTGTCATATGGTCAACAGATTTTTTTTTTTAATGTTCTATTAAAACCAGGAAAGCAAAGCTGCCCCTTGCATAAATATAGATATCACCATTCTAAATCAAATGAATCCTAAACCTTTAAGAGCATTCATTAAGTTAGAAATAACTACATTCATTAAGTTAGAAATAAGATGCTTTGGAATCTCATATATAACACAAAGCTTTTCTTCTTTACTAGCTAATACACAGTGAATTAAAATCCAACTGAAAAATTGCAACAAAATATACACACAACAGCCTTTGACCTTAGGAAACATTTCCTTCTCTATTTTCTATAAAGAAGGAAAAAAATAAATTGTAATACAAAACAATTTATATCTCCACATAAGTCCTCACATCAAGTATGCACTAAAAGTATAAACAAATAAATTTCATTCATTTTACAGGTTCAGATGGCAAATTTTGATGTTTCTAACATTCCATTCTACAATGATTAATTTAGTACATGTATATATAACTCTCTCTATATAGCCATATATATATATATATATATATATATATATATATATATATATATATATATATATATATATGGTGTAGTTGTCTTGGTTCTAAATTACATTTTCTTGTTACTTTCCTTTTGTGGTGTTTTGGGGGTAGAATCTCGTTACCTAGCACAGCTGGCCTTGAACAAAGTGATCCTCTTGTCTCGGCTTCTCTAGGATTCCAGGTATGAGCTACGATGCTAGGACATTTCCATTTTTCTTAATCACTCTTAAGTTTACCATGAGTTCCTATAGTTACAGATGTAACCAAGACTTCAAAAACACAAATTAAGACTCAAATCTCAACATAAAAAAAATATACAACAGGCTACTAAAGGAGAATGTTAAAAAGCAATGGCTCTTCAGGCAGCAAATCATACACAAAGCATATCCATCTTGAAGTCCAAAATGCAGCCTCTACCACTAACTGCTTGAATTTGAGTGAAGCAATTTAAGTCTGTCAGACCCAATTAACCCTTTGTAAAACCTGCAAAGCCTATCTCACTTGATAGTTAACACTGAATAGATAGATTATGAAAGCAATGCATAAATTGCTTAGGACTGTGTATCCACTGAAGACACAATAGTAAACCCAATTCACATTCATTTTGTAGTTACTAATTTCAGATTCCTAATTTTTCCTGTTTTCAATACTGTAAAAGATTAAGTTTCATAGGCTTTTCACCCTGTCCTGTATTTGCGAGCATCAAATACAGTACTGTGAATCCAGAGCAGGCATTTTATATGTGTAATTAAATTAACTTTGACTTTGTTAAATGATTTAAACTATCACGATGATCAATTTGAATTGACATTTTAATACTTGGAATGCCTGAAAAATTCTGGTTGGTTTATTGAGGCATAAGGTAAAAACTGGACCCTGGGCATAAGATTCTATATAAAAGAATGACTTCTGAGCCATCAACAACCATCCGTCAGTCAGCTCTATTATTCACTACCTAGGTTACTCTGGGAAAATACAAAGTTTCTTCTTACTTGAGTTTCCTCAGAGGGAGAAAAGGACAAGGAGATGGAGCCAGACAATATCCAAAGATTCTTTCAACTTTCATATTTTTTGATGTACTGAGTGTCCATTTAAAAATGAAAAATCCTACAAGGGTAACTCAAGAGAATGCTACATATCTGGGCTTCACCAGGCATTTGTCTAATTTCCCATTCTATAACAATGTAGCAAATGAAAAAACAGTAAGAGCCACAGATGCTAGTTAATTGGTTGGTGTCAATGTACAAGGAATGATGTATCAACGGCCTGTGTCTTCCTCAACATGTTCTTAATGGCCTGTAAAAAGAACCTGGGTAGCAGCATCTGTTCCTGCCCAATCCTGCACGACCTGAGTCAACAGCCAGGACCTAGTTAAGGGCCCAGCGGAGGACAGACTCTCCCTTCCCCTTCTGGTCGGGCCCCGTGCACCCGCACCAGCCCAGGGATCGGGCACAGGCTCTGCGCACTCTCCCCTGGACTCCCCAGGCTGTTGGGACCACAGGCTGTCTTGGGACCACAGGTGAGCAGCTGAAGGCAGCATCTGTTCCTGCCCAATCCCGCACGACCTGAGTCAACAGCCAGGACCTAGTTAAGGGCCCAGCAGAGGACAGACTCTCCCTTCCCCTTCTGGTCGGGCCCCTTGCACCCACACCAGCCCAGGGATCAGGCACAGGCTCTGCGCACTCTCCCCTGGACTCCCCAGGCTGTTGGGACCACAGGCTGCCTTGGGACCACAGGTGAGCAGCTGAAGGCAGCATCTGTTCCTGCCCAATCCCATTGGACATGAGTCACCAGCCAGGACAGAGATAAAGACCCAGACCATTTCAGACTCTCCCTTCTGGCCTGCACCAACACCAGGTCTCCTTGGTTAGAGATGGCAGGAGGTAACCGCAAAAACAGAAGCAACAGAATCCAAGGGTACTTGGCATCACCAGATCCAAACTCACCCACCCCATCAAGTCCTAGATACAACAGCACACCAGAAAAACAGGACATGGATATAAAGTCACTCGTCATGATGATGATGGGGGACTAGAAGAAGGAATTACAGGAAAACGCAGATAAACAAGTAGAAGCATTTAAAGAGGAAAAACTTAGAGAGGTACAGGAAAACACAGATAAACAACTAGAAGCATTTAAAGAGGAAATACGTAGAGAGTTACAGGAAAACAATTCCAAACAGGTGATGGAATGGAACAAAACCATCCAGGACATAAAAATGGAAGTAGAAACAATCAAGAAAAACCAAAAGGAGATAACCCTGGAGATAGAAACCATAGGAAAAAAATCAGGAACCATAGATATGAGCATCAGCAACAGAATGCAAGAGATGGAAGAGAGAATCTCAGGCACAGAAGATTCTATAGGGGGCATAGACAAGACAATCAAAGAAAATGCTAAATGCAAAAAGATTCTAACACAAAATATCCAGGAAATCCAGGACACAATGAGAAGACCAAACTTAAGGATAATAGGAGTAGATGAGAAGGAAGACTATCAAACTAAAGGGCCAGCAAATATCTTCAACAAAATAATAAAAGAAAACTTTCCATACCTAAAGAATGAGATGCCCATAAACATACAAGAAGCCTACAGAACTCC
>LR749492.1:2743947-2773031 GCA_902729485.2 Mus minutoides
GAACTCACATAACATGTACTCACTGGTATGTGGATACTAGCCCAGAAGCCTAGACTACCCAAGATACAACTTACTAAACACATGAATCTCAAGAAGAATGAAGTTCAAAATGTGGTCTCTTTGCCCCTTCCTAGAATTAAGAACAAAGCACACACTGAAGGAGTTACAGAGATCATGTGTGAAGCTGAATCAAAAGGATAGACCAACCAGTGAAGGCGGCTGCCAGGGATCCCTCCCATAATCAGCCACCAAAATAAACACTATAGCATATGCCAGCAAGATAATGCCGAAAGGGAACTGATATAGCTGTCTTGTAGGAGGCTATACCAGTGCCTGGTAAACACAGAAGTAGATGCTCACAATCAGCTGTTAGTTGGAACACAGGACTCCCAAGGTAGGAGCTAGAGAAAGTACCCAAGGAGCGGAAGGGGTCTTCAACCCCCTATGTGGAAGAATAACATGAACTAACTAGTTCCCCCGGCGCTCATGTCTCTAGCTGCATATATGGAAGAAGATGGCCTAGTTGGCCATCATTGGGAGGAGAGGCCCCTTGGTCATACAGACTCTATATCCCCCAGTACAGGGGAATGCCAGGGCCATTACGTGGGAGGGGGTGGGTAGGGGAGCAGGGTGGGGATGCGGGAGGGTAAGAGAAAATTTCTGGATATTATGAGAAATGTAAATGAAGAAAATATCTAATAAAGAGAGAAAAAAAAAAAAAAAGAACCTGGGTAACATGCAGACTGAATACTGGGTCCTGAAAATATCCTGATGATACATTTGCATGTGAAAGGGGCAGGATTGAAGATCAGCCGAATCTAACCAAATGAAATCTCAGATGAAAATTAAAGTCCGAGGGTTGAAATCTCAACTCTCCAAAATTCCTATGTGCAGTTTCCATGAGAGAAGAAAAAGGAAAACCACCAATAACCTCAGCAGTGAGTTTAGAAAGAGGCAAGAACATAGCAGGGATTCCTAAAGCCTCATAGAGCCTGGTCCACAGCCTGCAGGTAAGCATTCTACTGCACAATGTGACTGCTGGCACTCATCAGGGTGAAGCTGGAACCCTCAACGTGTTGCTTTGAGGAGAGGAGGCCTGTAAGGTTGCTATCTCGGGGCTGTTATCCTTTCTTCAACTGAAGGGCATATTTTTTACTTTCTTCTTACTGCACTATTGGGTATGAACCCAGGGTCTCAATGCTAGGTCAGTATTCTAACCTGAGCTGTATCTTTGCCCCTACTTCTCATTTTGCTTTTAAGAAAGGTTTCATTACATTATATAGGATGGCCTTGAATTCACTTTGCATGCCAAGTTGACCTTCAATTTACAATATTCCTGCCCCAGGCTCTAAATTAGCTGGTATATAGACCTGTGCCACCACCGCAACTACGGTTGTATTTTTATAGACTGAAACTCATTTTATAATTTACCATATATGTCTATGGGAACCCTTTAATACGCCTAAGAGCATATTGACACAGAGTGTTTATAAAGCACATAAAGGAGAAGCTAAATTGATCTAAACTACTCTGCTTCCTTTTATCTCGAAGTGTTATTATTTTATCATTAGTCATCAGGTATTTCCAATTATATTTAAAAAACTAAAATGATCAAATTGAAGACTGACTGGGATTGCCTAAAGAGACAAGCAATTATGAAATAAAGCAAAGCTAAGACGTGAACATCTCTGCCCATCTTCTTCCCCTCACTGCCTATCTTCCAGAAATGTGGGGCAGTCTAGACAGACGCCCCCCCACCCCATATGTAGTCTGTTTCTAGGGAACGGTCAGTAGAGTTCACCAGAAATGAACAAAATTAAAGTTTGACAAGTGGGGTTTTTTTCTGTTTTGTATCTTTTGTTCCTGCTTTCTCATGGCTAAGGGGAAAATAAACAGGTAAAACCTTTCACAATTAACAAATTGAATAATGGAGAGAGACAGCAATATAAGTGGTCAAAGTATAGTTAGTTATATAATCAAAACCTCAGTGATACATGGCATCTTGGATGAATAGCCTGGATTTTCTCTAACTTAAGTAGATATAGAGCTTCTAAAGATGAAGAAGACACATGCTACATCTTCCAAGAGAAAGGGTTTTCTCCTAAAATATTCTGCTACAAAACTTGAACCCTCTTGCTTTTCTAAAAGCACAAGGGACAGTACTACTTCCTTTTTCATGTTCATACATCAAATTAACTTGATGAGATTTGATAGTGCATCTCTATGTGGGGACTCAAAAGAAAATAGATGATGTTGACATGATTAAAGCTCATTGACTAATTTTCCAATTGTTTACAAATCTAAAAATGAAAATGCTTTGCAACTATGCAGCAAATGGCATTTTTTCCAAAGAAAAGCATGCCTTTCATATTCTTCATAAGTATTGTGTTTCGACAATAGTGTGAAAGAACCAAAATAATGATGAACTAAACTCTATTAGGGATGCTGGTATTGAATTTACATGATGGATTCATTCCAATTTTATGCATAACAGTTGAGAATTTAGGTGCATTCAAATTATTTGCCCAGTTTTGAGTGTGTATAGCTTCAAAGATAAGACATACAAAAATTAGGGGGATTAGAAGACTGAAATTTTTATGAAAGCTTCCCACCCTTTTTTCTGCTACCCTTTATTTTTGTGAACAACTTGAAGCCAACTTAAAAGTAAAAAGAAAGAAAAGGAAGAAAAAATATATACTAGCGATGATGGCAATAAAAATTGTCCACCAGGGCTACAAGGATCATGCAAATTTCCCAAGGAGCTGCAGAGTTTGTGTGTATCGCTTCTACTTCTAGTTTTGAACTCTCCAGCCAAAAGCACTTAGGCATGACATGGTATATCTAAAATTTCAGAGGACACATGAATTCTCAGAAGTCTACTGATGTAGAAACTGAAGAACTTAAAGAATATGTGCATTTAACTTTTGAATTTGAATGCAAAGGATTACGCATCCATTCCTAGAGGATGGACTAAGTATTACTTAGCACTTTACAGCTCCATTTTTTCCTTTTATCAGTTTAATATTAAAACTGTTCAAAGAACAGAAGCAATGCTTAGGACAGTCTCTTCTGTAGACCTTTCTTTCTCATGTTTCCAAAGTCAGGGAGCTCTTTAAGATCTCTTTAATGCTGGAAAGAACCCAGATGTCCCTCAACAGATAAATGGATAAAGAAAATGTGGTCCATTTACACAATGGAGTACATTAGCTATTAAAAACAATGAATTTATGAAATTCTTGGGTAAATGGATGTATCTGGAGGATATCATCCTTAGTGAGGTAACCCAATCACAAAAGAAGTCACTTGATATGCACTCACTGATAAGTGGATATTAGCCCAGAAACTTAGAATATGCAAAACACAAGCAAATCAAGAATAACAAAGACCAAAGTGTGGATACTTCATTCCTCCTTAGAAGAGAGAACAAATCACCCATGAAAGGAGTTACAGAGACAAAGTTTGGAGCTAAGACAAAAGGATGGACCATCCAGAGACTACCCCACCCCGGGACCCATCCCACAAACAGCCACCAAACCCAGACACTATTGCATATGCCAGCAAGATTTTGCTGAAGGGACCCTGATATAGCTAGCTGTCTTAAATATTTGCCTGGCAAATACAGAAGTGGATGCTCACAGTCATCTATATGATAGAACACAGGGCCCCCAATGGAGGAGCTAGAAAAAGCACCCAAGTTGCTGAAGGGGGTCTCCAACCCTATAGGTGGAACAATAATATGAACTAACTAGTAACCCCAGGGCTTGTGTCTCTAGCTGCATATGTAGCAGAAGATGGCCTAGTCGGCCATCATTGGGAAGAGAGGCCCCTTGGTCTTGCAAACTTTATATGCCCAAATACAGCGGAATCCCAGGGCCAAAAAGTGGGAGTGGGCAGGTAGGGGAGCAGGGCAGGGGGTGGGGTGTGCAGGGAACTTTCAGGATAGCATTTGAAATGTAAATAAAGAAAATATCTAATAAAATACAGTATAATCATATACATAAGATGACTAATTCTTTGAATAAAATAAAATAAAAAAATAAAGGAGCCAAGAAAAAAGAAAAAAAAAAAAAACTCTGTAATGTTGCCAAGAGGATCCCCAACAACCTTATTTTCTTTCTGATGCTGAAAGTCACTATCTGTGATCATTCACACTATATGTAAAGATTGAGAAGAGAAAGACAAAAGACATCAAGACAATGTCAGCTGGGTCATTGTTGTGGGTAGGGAACCATCCTCCTTTAAAAGTCTGCCAAATTGCTATTGACATGAGAGTTACTCAGGAATATGTACAACTGCTTGTAATGCTCTCTTGTTTAATGAGCCAGGAGTATAAGCCATGTTTATGGAACCAAACACGGGTTTGTTAACACATAATCTGACAATGTCTTTACTTGGGTCCTTTTGTTTTCTGATGCCACTATTCTTTGAAGGATAAACACTGCACTGCCTGCTGTCAGGATGCTGAGGGCTCCACCAAGATTATGGGAACACTGGGACAATTTTGTCAGCATATCATTTACGTGTGTCACAGTAAGAAGGAATCTGACTCCCCTTGAGTTCCCATATCAAGAACAGGAAGGGACAAGGATGTCAACCATTTTAGACCTTGAAAAATAGAGCCACCACCCACCTACTATGGGAAGATGACTGCAGAGTAAAACACACACACACACACACACACACACACACACACACACACGATTGCCCCTAGTAAGGAGGTATTTCCTTTCTTAAAAATGTGATTTCCTTCTCCAAAGAAAGACTAAAATATTTCTGTAGCAACTTCTAATTTGCGCTTATTCTCCTGGAGCCTTCGGCAGTAGCACCTTGTTTTTTACAGGCCTTAAGATGCACAAAGTGGGTAAACAGGGGGCTGATGTGAATGCCAGAAACGCTATAGAAGATGGCACAGGTAATTCTTTTCTATAAAAGGATGGGCTTCTGGCCTCTTCAAGGCCTCCCGTGCCCAACGACCCACACTGTCCTCACCCTCTTCCTCCGCCTCGGACTCGGCCAGGGTTTCGGACTCAGGTACTTCGCCTTCGTTCTCAGCCTCCTCCTCGCTCTCGCCCTCACTCTCGCTCTCGCTCTCGCTCTCACTCTCACTCTCACTCTCGCGGGCCACGCCGGGTTCCTGGACGCTGCCGCTGGTGGTGACATTAGATGCCTGCGCGGCCTGCAGGCCCACCAGGATCAGCCATCCGAAGGCCAGCAGCCCAGCGGGGCAGCCTGCGCCCCTGGCGCGCATGCTTCTCGGCCTCACGGCCGCCCGCCCAACGCACAGTCGCAGCCCTGGCTCTGGAGGAGAGGCTGCTTCGAACAGTGGCCAGAAGGCGCTGCTCTGAGAACCCACCGTATCTGACAACCATTGAGGCGTCACCGCGCGTCACCCTGTTCGAAGGCTGGACTTCAACAGCCAGGGCACTGGAGGGGACAACAGGAACTCATGTGGGCGGGAGAGGGTGGGGGTAGGACAAGGGCGGAACTTCCGGTGCCCTTTCTGGCCTGCCCTCACTTCCTGAACTAGCATGTTGGAAGGTCACCCTTGCCCTCTTTGCTGAAGCCACCTGTACCTGATGTCGGTTGCTTGGGTAATTCCCTGGCCTGCCAACGACCTTGGACATTTTGCTTCCTTTCTTCTAAGACATTACTTTTTGTGTTTTGTTGTCTTGTTTTCTATTTCCTCGGCGTAGGTATTCAGAACTAGATTATGTGCACACTTCATGGCACTTGGTTCCAAAATTCCCTATCCTTAACATCTGTCTTGCGCAAATTGCAGTCTTTTTTAAATGTTGCATTGGGCTGGATTTACAGCTATAGATGAGACCAATCTGCACACAGAGTATGCAGGGAAACTGTTGCTGAGAATTTTGGGAATGGGCTCAATCATGCGTTTACATTTTTATACTGTCCACTTTGTCAGCTCCAGGGGAGGAAAACAGGTTAAATTGTCAACTTTATGCTCCATTGTCTATTTAGACACCTAATAAGACATAAGATTCAACTTTCAAGGAGATATAAAAATCCCGTTGTCTAAAAAATATTAGATGATCTCCATGTTAGGTTTGAAAAATTTATCTTCAGATGGCTGCCCAAGAGATCAGTGATCAGACCCCAGTAGGTTATTCTCACAAAGGCTCCACAGATCCCTATACTGACTTAAATTAAGAATCTCTTCTGCTAGATAAGATCTTTCCCTAAAGTTGAGTCAGACTGGAAGCCAAAACTAATACCTTACTATTTGTACTTGAATCAGTAAAAGATCTTAGAGTTTATAATTTCCTACCACCTCATTCAGTATCAACGTGCACTTTTTGGTCACAGGAATGAAAAGTGATATTCATTTGCATTCCTTATATTGGTGATGTTTTCTCTGGTCTTTATACTTCTTCTTGGGAATAAAATCAGGGATTTTTGAGTCAGAAAGAGGCTTAGAAATCATTATATTCTAAATCACTCATTATTAGGCCAGGAGATTAAGAACTGGTCAGATTGTCAAACCCAAGACCACGCAGCAAAGCTGGGTCTCACAAGCAGAACTCTGAAATGCAGAGCGATTCCTGTGATCCTAAGACATACTTAGTACGGTGACTACAAATTGAAAGTTCATTGACTGTCAAAAATTAAGGTTGCTATGTGTCTTAGGGATTTATTATTGTGAAGGCAGTTAAGACACACCATGACCAAGGCAACTCTTATAAAGGAAAATGTTTAATTAGGGCTGACTTACAATTTGGAGGTTTAGTCCATTGTCCTCATGGTGGGAAGCATGGTATCATGCAAGCAGATGTGCTGGAGAGGATGCTGAGAGTTCTGTATCTAGATCCACAGGCAGCAGGAAGAGACAATGAGCCACTAGGCCTGGCTTGAGCTTCTGAAACCTCAAAGCACATACTCCACTGAGATACTTCCTCCAAAAGGCCATATCTACCCTAACAAGGCCATAGCTCTTCATAGTGTCACTCCCTGTAGGCCTATGGGGGCTATTTTTATTCAAGCTACAATAGTGGTTTGAGTTTTTTTTATTATTTTATTTATTTGCATTCTAAATGATGTTCCTATCCCCCCTCCCCGCAAAGAGTTCTTCTACCATCCCTTCTCTCCTTCACCTGTGAGAGGGTGCTCTCCTGTGTATCCCCCAACCCTGGAGCAACAAGTGTGTACAGGATTAGGCACATACTCTCCCAATGAGGCCAGACAAGGCTTCCCTCTACTACATATGTGTTGGGGATCTAGGACCAGCCCATGTATACTCTTTAGTGACTTAGTCTCTGGGAGCTCCCAGGGGTCCAGATTACTAGACCCTGTTGTTCTTCCTATCGAGTTGCCATCCCTTTCAGTTCCTTCTATTCTTCACCTAACTCTTCCATAGGAATACCTGACCTCAGTCCAATGGTTGGCTGTAAGTATCTGCATCTGTCTAAGTCAGCTGTTGGTAGGGCCTCTCAGAGAACAACTATACTGTGCTCCTGTCTGCAAGCACATCATAGCATCAGTCCGAGTGCCCACCCATGGGATGGATCCCAAATTGGGTCAGTCACTGGTCAGCCAATTCTTTAATTTTTGTTGTTTTTATCCCTACATTCCTTTTAGACAGGAACAATTTTGGGTCAAAACTTTTGTAAGTGGAATGGTGTCATCGTGCCCCCAATGATGATCTTGTCTGACCACTGGAAGTGGTGTGAAGGTTCCATATCCCCACTGTTGGGCATTTTGTCTAAGTTCACCTAAATTGAGTCCTGATAACTTCCCCCATTCCAGGTCGCTGGAACTTTCTAGAGGTTCTCCTCACCCCTACCCCTACCCTGCAGCTGCATATTTCTATTCAGTCTCCTGGACATCTGTGCCTCTCTTCTGTCTCATCCCCCCTGTACTGACTGGTTTTGTGTGTCGACTTGACACAGGCTGGAGTTGTTACAAAGAAAGGAGCTTCAGTTGGAGAAGTGCCTCCATGAGATCCAGCTGTAAGGCATTTTCTCAATTAGTGATCAAGGGGGAAGAGTCCCTTGTGGGTGGGACCATCCCTGGGCTGGTAGGCTTGGGTTCTATAAAAGATCAGGCTGAGCAAGCCAGGGAAAGCAAGCCAGTAAGGAACATCCCTCCATGGCCTCTGCATCAGCTCCTGCTCCTGCTCCCTCACCTGCTTGAATTCCAGTCCTGACTTCCTTCAGTGATGAACAGCAATGTGGAAGTGTAAGCCTCCCAAACTGCTTCTTGGTCATGATGTTTGTGCAGGAATAGAAACCCTGACTAAGACACCCCCCCCATACCTGATTTCTTGAGTTCTTTGTATGTTTTGGATGTTAGTCCTCTATCAAATGTAGAGTTAGTAAGATCTTTTCCCAATCTGTATGTTGCCATTTTGTGTTATTAACTGTGTCCTTTGCCTTAGAGAAAAATTTCAGTTTCATGAGGTCCTATTTGCCAACTGTTGATCTTAAAGCTTGAGCCATTGGTGATCTGTTCAAGATTTCCCCTGTGCCAATGTGTTCAAGGATCTTTCTCATTTTCTCTTCTATTAGATTCAATGTATCTGGTTTTATGTGGAAGTTCTTGGTCCACTTGATCTTGAACATTGTAAAAGGAGATAAAAATGGATCACTTTACATTCTTCTACATGTAGATAGCCAGTTATTGCAGCACCATTTGTTGAAGATGCTTTCTTTTTTTCCACTGTATAAGTTTAGCTTCTGTGTGGAAGATCAAATGTCCATAGATGTGTGAGTTTATATCTGGGTATTCAATTCTATTCAACTCATTGGCCTGTCTATCTCTGTAGCAATATTATGCAGTTTTAAATCACTATTGCTCTGTAGTACAGCTTGAGGTCAAGGATGGTGATTCCCTCAGAAGTCCTTTTATTGTTGAGAATTATTTTTGCTATCGTGGGTTTTTGTTATTACATATGAAGTTGAGAATTGATCTTTCCATGACTATGAAGAATTGAGTTGGAATTTTGATGAGAATTGCATTGAATCTGTAAATTGCTTTTGTTAAGATAACAATTTTTATTATGCTAATCCTGCCCATCTGTGAGCATGTGAAATCTTTCCATCTTCTGAGGTCATCTTCAATTTCTTTCTTCAGGGACTTGAAGTTCTTGTCACACAGATCTTTCACTTGTTTGGTTAGAATTACAACAAAGTGTTTTATATTATTTGTGACTATTGTGAAGGGTGTTCTTTCTTTAATTTCTTTCTTGGCCTGTTTTGTTTACCCTTTGCAAAGAGGAAGACTGCTTGTTTGTTTGAGTTAATTTTCTATCTATAGCAGGTGAGCTGTGTGCTGGTGGTACCAAATTGTATTGGCTTCCACTAATTATGTTACTTAGCTTGCCTTTTACAATCTGGTTGTCTCTGTTGTTAACTGGACTGGGTGTCCAGGATTGGAGCAGTCCTTCCTGGAGGTAGGTGGAGGTAGGTGGAGCAGGCCTCCTGGGAGACAGGCAGTGCTGTATGTCTGGTTAGAGCGGGCCTCCTGTGTCCCTAGTTAGAGCAGTCCTCATAAGAGACAGGCAGGGCTGTGGGGTAGGGTGAGGGTATGCTGATCTGCCACAGGTACAGGTGGAGGTACAGACTGGAAGGGCAGTGGGTCTCCAGCTACCATAGTGTTTTTAAATTTGGTTCCAATTCTGTTGTATCTAGTAAGTGCCATGTTAGAGCTTGCTGTTACTGGGATTTTGAAAAGTTACAGAGATAGTAATGATTTGATGTTCACTATTTAAATTCCTGTAGCATAGGATGAAAAGTCACATTTTACAAGGTGCTTGTGCAACAAAGTGTGAACTGGATTTTGTAACATTTGTAGTTCCAGTCTAGGCAGACTAATAGCAAGGTGGTAGTAATAGATTCTTTTATGGCCACTTGTTTATAACAAAAGTACAAATTTTTATTTGATTTTCTTTTTCTGACAAAGTTTTGAAAACCCAAAGAGCCTCTAAAATGGCCAGTATTAAAGTTAACCATTGGCATGGCATCTCTGGGATTCTTTTATATAAAGTAAACTATTATAAAGTGTTATGGTTCAGGAGAATTTTGTGCAGGATGTCACAGTGAGGAATTTTAAAAATGTTCTTGAGAAGTAAGGACCCTTATTTCATGGCTAAATGAAATAATCTTATTTTTCCTTTACTGATGTTGAGAAGAAATTTTTTTTAAATGTGGCTTCAAATAGAACTTTAAAAAAATTCCGTTGCACTGTGTCAGGCAAATTGTTGAGTGTTTCACAATCAATTTTAGTACTTCTTTTCTTCAAGATACTAATCTTTTGAAGCAGAGGTCCCATACACCCCAATGCAAGGAAATGTTAATAACCTAATACATAAACAGCTACAAAGGGAACCCAAACAGACCTAAAAATGACTCTGAAAGATATAAAAATTACATCTACAATAGCAACTACATTATGTTACTTGTATAACAAATGCCACTCTTGTAGAGTAAAAGGCATAACTATTATCAAGATTAGTAAACTTACACAAGAAGCTTTCTGTCTTGTTTTGTTTGTTTCCTTATAGCAATGAGGATTGAACCAGCACCAGTAATGGAACCTATAGCCTTGCCATTGCTAGGCAAGAACTCTACCCCATGTTAGGTACCCAGCCTTGGAATGTATACACTACCTAAGTGGAGCCACCAATACATAAAGAATAGGTGTTAGCCAGAGAACCTAGAAACGTTGACTCTGCTCTGGCCTGTGGACCCCAGATAGCAGTCATTCTAATGTCATCACTAGTTTATAGTTCTCGCTTTATCACACAGTTCACTCTACTCACCTACCAGGTAAGGCCCCGGACTGCTCTATTTGCTTCACCCCATCCATTCCATCTGTTGTAGTTCATTTTATTTGTCAATTTGACACAGCCTAGAATTATTTGGGATGAAGAACTAGATGGAAATTTATCAAATCAGATTAGTCAGTGGAAATATCTGAGGGGGAGTGCCTTTTCCTTTTAAAATAAAATGATACTTCACATATAGCTGTCTCCTGAGAGACTCTTCTAGAACCTGACAAATACAAATGTGGATGCTTGCAGCCAACTATTGAAGTAAGCATGAGGACCCCACTGGAGGAGTTAGGGAAAGGATTGAAGGAGCTGAAGGGGTTTGCAACTCCATAGGAAGAACAACAATATCAACCAACCAGAACCCCCAGAGCTCCCAGGGACTAAACCACCTTCCATTTACAATGGAAGATAGCAGCGTTTTGGAGATGCCAGTACCATGAGATGACCACCAAGAACAGCAGCAGCAGTGGAGTATAGGCAGCTGGAGGCTAGAAGACAAGATGTGTGCTACAAAGGGCATGGCTGGAGAAGTGACCCAAGCCCTTGGAGGAGCCCAGAAGATCATGAATTGTATCCCAGACATTGGACAGTTGGAGTTTAATTTTTGCTTTTGATTGTGACTGTGCCCTGATATTTTTCCCTCTTGAAGGAATAGTGGATCCCACAGTTAAGAGACTTTTAATTGTAAAAAGACTTTGGATTTTAAAGGATATTGGATATTTTTAAAGGATTGAACTTTTAATATGTAAAGACTGTGGGACTTTTAAAGTTATTTAAGATCTTGGGGATGAGTAAGAACTAAGGATTGAGGCTTACTAGTGATGTATTTGTGTGTCAAGTTGACAAGGGGTCAATTGTACTGGCTAGTTTTGTGTCAACTTGACACAGCTGAAGTTATCACAGAGAAAGGAGCTTCAGTTGAGGAAATGCCTGCATGAGATCCAATTGTAAAGCATTTTCTCAATTAGTGATCAAGGGGGAAAGGCCCCTTGTGGGTGGGACCATCTCTGGGCTGGCAGTCTTTGGTTCTATAAGAGAGCAGGCTGAGCAAGCCAGGGAAAGCAAGCCAGTAAGGAACATCCCTCCTTGGCCTCTGCATCAGCTCCTGTTCCCTGACCTGCTTGAGTTCCAGTCCCGACTTCCTTTGGTGAACAGCTGTATGAAAGTGTAAGCTATATAAACCCTTTCCTCCCCAACTTGCTTCTTGGTCATGATGTTTGTGCAGGAATAGAAACCCTGACTAAGACAAAAACCCCTCTTTTCCCCCATTATTTGGCACTTTCATTTAGATCCCTATTTTTCTCATGAATCGAAATTTTTAAAAATTATTCTTCTCTTATATATTACATCCTGAGTATTTCTTCTCCCTGTCCTTCACCTAGTCTCTCCCCTTCTACCAATCCCCCCAAGTCCCCTTTGGGAACAAAGGCAGGCTTTCCAGGCACATCAACCAGATACAGCATAACAAGCTACCATAAAATAAGGCATCTATTCTCACATCAAGGCTGGACAAGGCAACCTAGTAGGAGAAAAAGGGTTTGTCCCAAAGACAAGCAAAAAGTCAGATATAGAGATAGTCCCTGCTCCTACTCTTAGGAATCTCACATGAATAACAGGCGCAAAGGTCCTAGATAAGACCCAGATTGCCTCCCTGATCTTTGTAAGCCCACTTGAGGCCCAGTCAATCGATTCTGTGGGCCATGTTCTTGGGGTGCCCTTAACCCCTCTGGCTCCTACACTCATTCTTAGACAGGACTCCTTGAGCTTTGCCTAAGATTTGGCTGTTGAACTTTTTATCTGTTCCCAACAGTTGGTGGATGAAATATCTCTGGCCTCTTTGATAACAGTTATGCTAGATGCCAGTCCCAGCACATCATGCAGACATGGCAAATTATAGGCCAGAGGGTTTATGACTGAGTTAGTACCCCAATCCCTCTACTGGAATCCTTTCCTAGTTACAGAGGATGGCTGATTCAGGCTCCATGTCCCCCATTATTAGAAGACTTCACTAGTGTTATCCTCATAGATTCCATGGAGTTTCCATTACACTAGGTTTCTACCTCACCCCTCCAAATGGTCCCCAACTTCAGTCATCTCTCCCAGTAGTGCCTCCCCACACACCCCTCACCTGACCCCTCCTGTTCCTATACTACTCCCCGCCACCACTGATGAGATCCATTCTATTTACCCTTCTCAGGGAGATCCTTGAGTCCCCCCTAGCCCCCCGCATGCCCTCCTTATCATTTAACCTCTCTGGGTTTGCGGATTGTAGCATGTTAGATCACCTTCTTATAGGTATGCATTTTAAGAAACTAGTACTGTATTAGGTTCCCATACTATTTATCAAATGATCCCTACTTACTTACAGCTGTGTCTTCCCATATTATTTTTCTCATTCCTCTCTCCCTGTTCTCTCCCTACTTGATATCCTGATTCTAGCCAGCCCCCATTAACTATATATGCTATTTTCCTTTCCTAAGGAGATTTATTTGTCCCCACTAGACTCTATACTTAAACTCTGTGATTCTGTGGATTGTACCTTGATTGCCATTGTCTTAACAGCTAATATCCACATATAAATGAATACATACCATATTTGTCTTTCTATCTGGGTTACCTGCCTGAGGATAATTTTTTTCTACTCTCATTAGTTTACCTATGAACTTCATGAGTACATCTTTTCAATGACTAATATCCTATTGTAGAAATGTACCACATTTTCTTTATTCATTCATCCATTAAGGATCATCTATAAGTTGTTTTCAATTTCTAGCTGTAATGAATAAAGAAGCATGGCCATCATTGGGAGGAGAGGCCCCTTGGTACTGCAATCTTTATATGCCCCAATACAGGGGAATGCCAGGGCCAAGAAGTGGGAGTGGGTGGGCAAGGGAGCAGGGAGGCAGGAGGGGGGGGGAACTTTCGGGATAGCATTTGAAATGTAAATTAATAAATATCTAATAAAAATTGAAAAAAATGAATAAAGAAGCAATAAAAATGGTTGAGCAAGTGACTGTGGGAGCATGAAGCATATTTTGTCTATATGCCTGAGAGTGGTATAGCCGGATCTTGAGGTAGATCAAATTCCATCTTCCTGAGGAACCACTGCAGTGATTTTCATAGTGGTTGCACTCTCACAAGCAATGGAAGTATGTTCCTTTTACTCTCCTTCCTTGCCAGCATAAGATGCCATTTGTTTAAAAACATTAAATGTACAGAACAAAGAAAGAATATTAAAAATTGAAAGGGAAAAGTGCCAAGTAACACATAAAGGCAGGTCTATTCAAATAACATTTGAATTGTTAATAGAGACACTAAAAGTCAGAAAGGCCTAGACATATGTTCCACAACCAGCTCAAACTATAATTCCCAGAAATTTTTTCAGTCATAATTGATAGAGAAAAAAAGACATCCCATGATAAAACCATATTCAAGCAATTATCTGTCTACAGCCCTACAGGAAGGTGCTAATGGAAACTTTTAGAATAAAGAGGTTAACCACATCCAAGAAATAAATAATCCCAGACCAGCAAATCAAAAGAGATTGAAAAACATAAGATATTCTGCAACAAAATAACAGGAACCAACAAACACCACTCATTGGCAACTCTCAACACCAATGGTCTTAATTGCTCAATAAAAAGACACAGACTAACGGAAGGGATGAGAAAAACAGGATCCAACCATCCATCCTTCTGCCACATCTAAGAAACATACCTTAATATCAAAGATAGACATCACCTCAGAGTGGAGGATGGAAAAAAAAGATATTCCAAGCAGATGGACCTAAGAAGCAAGCCAGTGCAGTGTAGCCATGTCAATATCTTCAATCAAAAAATAATCGAAAGAGTAGAGGTTGTCTTATTGGTTGGTGCATGAATGTCCAGCCTGCTGAGTGTGAGGTCATCCCTAGCAGGCTATCCTGGGCTGTGTAAGACTAGCTAATAAGCATCCTACCAGCATGCTAACAAACAGCATTTCTTTATGGTTTATGCTTCAAGCTCTTGCTTGAATTCTTCTCTTCACTTCCTATGATGATTAAGCTATGACCTGGAAATATAAGCCAATTAAATCCTCTCCTTCTTTAAGCTAGTTTTCATGCAAGTACTTTATCACAGCCTCAGGAAGGAAAAACCGTAGCACTACCCATCTGTCTTGGCTTTACCTTCTTTCCTGAGCTGGCCTTGCTTGAATTTTCCCAACATGCCTGCAGGCAGGAAAACTCTTCCTTTATCCTGTTGCACTCCATCTATCTGAGATGACCCCATGTTCTGAAAGGGAATAAAATTTGAATTTCAGTTTTATAAACATAAGATAACCAAGAAGTAAAAGACTGATATAAAATATAAAATAACAAAATTATAAATTACAAAGGAAAGAGTAACAAAATAGGAAGAAAGAATGTGAAAGATGGACAGGGAGAAGGAAAGGAAGGGCATCAGGGAAATCATCCAGTGTTTTGGTTAAACAGGCTAAGTTATAAATGGCATCAGAAGTAGGGCAGCCTATTGGCACATGCCTCTAATCATAGGTACTTGAGAGGTTAAAGCCGATGCATGACAGTTTCAAAGCTTTCTTGGTTTCCAAAGCAAGTTCAAAGCTAGCTTGGGTGACGTGGCATGACTCTGTCTCTAAGTAAAAAGGCTGGGGCTCTGTCTCTTTGGTAGAGCAACTTGTTTAGCATGTGTGATGTTCTGGGTTCAACGTCTAGCACTGAAAAAGACTTAAAAGGAGATCTGCAGTAAGAAGCTTGTGGTGACAAAACTGTTCGAACACGGTCCTGCACTTTTAGGCTACATCCCAGAGCTACATCAGGCTATGTCTCCCTGCAGCTCTCCCTAGGACAGGGAGTTAAGAGTTGTCATTTCTGGCCCCTTCATGCTCCCTGACATATATGCTATATTGAATTGAATCAAGTGACGTAAAACCTCTTATTCTTCAAAGGTTATAAAAATATGAACTTTTCTTTGAGGTATTGGTCTAGAGACTCCTCAGGGGAAGGTGATCTGAAGGCTGGTCTCAGCAGAGGTTCCTCTGCCCTCTACCATCTCTCTCATGATTCCTCATTTCTCTTTTCTCTCTGCCTCCCTTTCTCTCCTCTTTCTTTCCTTCTCATCCTCTTGGTCTGTTTTGTTGGTAGTGTTAAGCTTGTGTTAGAAATCAGGATTTCTATTGGTTGTTGTTCACTGGAGGAGTTTCCTGGCAGGAACTATAGAAAGTCCCTTGGAGTTCTTGAACACAGCAGTCACCACCATTTATCCTCTAATCTATCATGTGTTCAGTGGCTCTCCTGCTCCATGACAAAGACCCTCCTCTCTAAAGACTAATTGAAGGCAGACAGAATTTGCCAGGTTTTAAGTGACAAGTAGTGCACAAAAGATGTTCTTTTCATTTCAATAAGAAGCATTGAAAAAATCCATTGAAAATTAAATAATATTCTAGAGAAACATGGGCATCTTTTGTGACAGAAATAAGTATGAAATTATGAACAGTTTTGATAGAATGCACATAAGACTCTTAAATTCTTCTCTTGTCGGGGCTGTGGAAGCCCTACTTTCTAAGACTGAATAAAATGCCCTTGCTATGGTTATTCATCCTCACTTAATAGCATATACCAGGACTAATACAGAGTTACATAACCGATGCAGATACTGCGTCTCCTGCTTTTGTGACTCTACCTTTCAATTCTTTCCCTCTGAGTCCACATTAAGAGCCAGTGCTCTTGTGTGCCTTGTTGCTGAAGAGCGAGGACTGCCTGCAGTTGTAGTGTGCTTTCACCCGTGACAAACTCAACTCAGGAGCACCCCTGATGTCACCCACCCCACAATAGATGTGCCCTCACACCACTTTCTAAATATGGACTCCCTGGTGAAAGCCTGAATTGTTGTAATTTCTGAAATCAAAAGTTCCCACCAAGTCTGCAGTTTCCTGGTAGAGTTCCTTCTGATTGCACCACCAAAGCACACACCTTTTATGGCTCCAGAGATGTGTTACAATACACAGTACACACTATAGAAAAATCTTCCACACACACATATGTGTGTGTGTGTGTTTGTATCATTAAACACATACATATAAGTAGAATATCTTTACATGGGCCAATAGAATAGGAATGGAGTCTTTTTTTTGAAAGAGTGCTTCATAAACAGATGAGATTTACTTTGAAAATGTTCTGGTATTTTGAAATTCAATGAAAATTTTTTGTCTCTAAGTCATATTTTTAAAAAATATCAGCATTGAGATATAATGTTCTAAAATAAACAGAACATGTCTAAAGTATATACCTTGAACAAATTTTACATATGTGTCCACAACTATGAAAATGCTACCAATTGTTGGTGTAGAAAGCATGTTGTTGGCCCAGAAACTCTCCCTATGTCTTTTTCTTCTCCATGCCCTAGGCAGCCATTGATTTGTTTCATTTCATTTTTGTAATGTTTTGGATTTTATAAAAATAAAATCATGCTATTGTATTTTGAGTATTATTTTGATGTTACTTTGTATTATTTGGTGTTTAATATTTTATTCTTTATATTGGATATTATTCTACTGAATGAATAATAATACAAGGCATTGTTCCTTTCCCTATTAGTGGGTATTGTAGAAATAATTCCAGTTTTCTGTTACAAACAAAGTTCTTATAAATATTTCTGTACAGGCTTTTGTATTGGATTGGATTGTGTTTGTGCTCTGGACAAATATCTGAGTATAGATTGACTAAATTATATAATCATAAGATCAGCTTGTAGGCAAGGCTCTAGGACATTTTCTTGATTAGTGATTGATGAGGTAGAGCCAAGCCTATTGTAGGTAAGGCCACCCTGGGCTGGTGGTCCTGAGCTCTGTTAGAGAGCAGGCTGAGCAGGCCATGAGGAGTAAGCCAGTAAGCAGCATCCCCACATGGCCTCTGCATCAGCTCCTGCTTGGTTTCTGTCCAGCTTAAGTTACTCTCCTAACTTCCTTCATTAATAATGTGATATGAAAACAAAAGTCAAAAAATCCCTTTCCTCCCAACTTGCTTTTTATAGTCCTGTGTTTTACCAGGGTAATAGTAACCCAAACTAAGACACTTTATTAACAATTCCCATGCTTTTAAATCTCTGCTGTCAATGTATGAGACCTCTAATTCCTTCCATATAAACATTCTAATAGCAAAGATCATCCATGGAAAGTTTTCAGCAGAGTTTCAATTTGTATGTTGACATTTGGCACCTTTTCAAGCAAGCTATTGGCCATTAGTGTAGTCACATAGAATAGCTGTTCAAGTCTGTTGTCTACTCTTTTAGTATAGGTGTCATGTTGTAGATATATCACTGGGCACCCCACAGTTTGATGCTCTCTGCATTTTGACCACTTGTGGCTTTCTGTAATGGTTGCCTTCTATGTCACAAAGAAGCTTCTTTGATGAGGGGTGAGAGTGGCACTTATCTGTAGCTATAAGGATATGTATATTGAGAATTACACTACAGTGTAGGAAATTGGAATGCAGTTGGGAATTATACTGGCTTAGGAAAACGGCAGTTATAGGTCTTCTCTAGGGTCCATTAGCTTACCAGGCATGGATTTGCAGTACCAGGAGTGAACTCCCTCCCATTGAAAAGGCCTTAAGTGCAATTAGATAGCTGTTGATTATCCCGAGAAATAAGTATCACTATTGTAGCCTTGGGGATATCTTGCCATGCTGATCATTTTTGTGATTCATGGGCTGTAGCACTGGGAGTACTATTAATTGCTTTTCTCCCTTGGCAGCTTATATTGTATTTTCAGATACTATAAGAGTTAGTCCTCTGAAAGGATGCTTCCAAGCAAGTTCCAGCTAGATTCTAAACTTTATGTCTGAAGTATGTGGTGCCTTCAGCAATGGGGTCTTACCTTTAAGTTCTGAAGGGAAAGGAAAGGTTTTCCATGCCTGATATGAGTTTTTTTGTTAGATAATACTCATCTCTTAAGGGAGAATTATCATCCCAAGTGGCATAAATTCATTTAAATCGTGTGTGTGTGTGTGTGTGTGTAAACTTAATATAATGTTTTCCTATGGCCTTTCTAACCATCCTTAGCTTTTCTGGATTTTTGAGTGTTCACAGTCTTTGTCTAATGTTGCATGGACATACGAAGGTGAATTTCTTCATCTTTGTACTGTTCTATACTGCCATTGAGTATATTAACTTCATATGCTTTGTAGTTGCCTGTTATTAGTTTGAGGAAGTTATTTTGCTAGATTTGCGGAAATAACTTTTAAGAGGGATGTTGGTTTTTGTCAGCTGCTTTTGTCTGTGTCTAAGAATCTCTATATTTTAATTTGTCACTATGAGAAATTAATTTTCTGGTTCTAATCCAATCTTGATTCTTGTATGAAAACTATTTAGTCATGATGCAGTATTCTATAGGATATATATTCTAGAATATATATATTCTATATGATATAAGGCTTCATTTAATTGGGTATTTTATTTACATATATATTCATATATTACATGTTCATATATATATATGTATATATATATGAATAATAGTAGTTTGTAGTTTCTTATATAGTCTTTATTTAGTTTTCTATCCCTGAAATACTGATTTCGGAATGAGTTGAAAAATATGCTTCAGAATTTTTTTCAAAAATCAAATCATTGCTCTTTTAATGTTTGATAGAATAAGTGTTTCAGATTTTTTAATACGGAGATTTTTTTAAAGCTATATCTTCCATTTACTTAACATATAATGCTGTTCAGGTCGTTTTCTTCTTTTACACTAGGCTTTGGAATTTTGTATATTTCATAGAAAATGTTTATTTCAGTTATCAAATTCACACAGATTAGTTTTAATAATATTTCTGTAATCTGGTGGAAAGTGTATTACTTTTATTTACTTATAAACTCTCAGAGAACCAGACTATGATCCAGTGACTTTCTCTCTTGTTTTGTTTTAAGCCAAGGTCTCACTCTATAGCCCTAGATGATGTAAAAAATATTGTGAGAACCAATTTTCCTAACACTGCAACACTTTAATACAGTTCCTCATGTATTGGTGACACCCCACCCCCAAGCATACAATTATTTTCACTGCTACTGTATACCTGTTATGAATCATAATGTAAATATCTGTGTTTTGTGATGATCTTAGGTGACCACTATGAAAGGATTGTTAGACCCCCAAAGGGGTTGTAGCCTACAGGTTGAAACTGATGATCTATTCTAGACTAAGCTATCATCAAACTCACAGAGATTTACCTGCCCCCCCCCCCAATGCTGTGACTAAAGGTGTGTTCCACTGTTTGGGGCCTAACTTGGCCAAAAATCTACAGCCTAATAAAAAGAGCTGAGCCTGGGTCCAGTCCAGGGACCTACCTCTCTCACTTCCATACTAGAGTGACTCAGCATGATCTGCTTAAGCCTGCCTTTGCCTAGCTACCTCTAATGAAGAATAACTTTATTAGCCCTATCAGTCACCCCATACCCTCAGTCACCCTTCCCTGCCTCCTATGTCATCTCTCCCCACCAAAAATCCCCACCTTCTCCCTTAACCCTATATAAGCAGGAGGCTTTGACTAACAAGACTCCCTGCTCAGTGTGTTTCTTTTGGGCCATAGACACTCGCCATCCTGCTCAGACCCAGCTGGACTGGGTTCTCTCCTCTTGCCTGGGCCTCCCAGCAAAGACGCCACTGCTCCCAGCTTCCTCTTGCTTTTATGATGCCTGATTCAATTTTACCCATTTCCCCATTTATCTAGTTGCTTTATACTGTATTTGCCCTTTGTTTTTTCATTAATACCTTAGATAATAAATTAAGTCATTAATTCACGGTCATCTTTTTTTATTGGATATTTTCTTTATTTATATTTCAAATGTTATCCCTTTTAAGAGGTCCCCCGCCCCGAAACCCCTACCCCATCCCTCTTCCCCATGATTCTATGAGGGTGTTCCCCTACCCACCTACTCCTGCCTCCCTGCCCTGGTACTCCCCTACACTGGGACATCCAGCCTTCACAGGGCCAAGGACCTCTCCTCCCATTCCTGAGGTGGCCATTCCTGACAGGGCCATCCTCTGCTACACATGCAGCTGGAGCCATGGGTCCCTTTGTGTGTACTCTTTGGTTGGTGATTTAGTCCCTGGGAGATCTGGGCTGTCTGGTTGGTACTGTAATTCTTCCTACGGGATTGCAAACCCCTTCAGCTCCTTCAGTCCTTCCTTTAACTCCTCCACTGGCGACTCTGTGCTCAGTCCAATGTCAGTATGCACTTCTTTGTGACCACAATAGTGTCTGGGTTTGGTGACTGTACATGGGATGGATCCTCAGGTGGGGCAGTCTCTGGATGGAATTTCCTTCAGTCTCTGCTCCATACTTTATCTCTGTATTTCCTCCTATGACTATTTGTTCCCCCTTCTAAGAAGGACCGAAGCATCTACACTTTGGTCTTCCTTCTTCTTGGGCTTCATATGGTCTGCAAAGTGTTATCTTGGATATTCTGAGCTTTTGGGCTAACATCCACTTATCAGTGAGGGCATACCATGTGTACTCATTTGTGACTGGGTTACCTAACTCAGAATGTTTGACAAAGGAGCTAAAACCATCCAGTGGAAAAAAGACAAAATTTTCAGCAAATTATGCTGGTTTAACTGGTGGTCAGCATGTAGAATGCACATTGATCCATTCTTATCTCCTTGTACAAAGCTTAAGTCCAAGTAGCTCAAGAACTTTCTAGTTCCATACATTCACCTAAGAATTTCATGGAGTCATTGTTTTTAATAGCTGAGTAGTACTCCATTGTGTAAATGTACCACATTTTCTGTATCCATTCCTCTGTTGAAAGACATCTGGGTTCTTTCCAGCTTCTGGCTATTATAAATAAGGCTGCTATGAATATAGCAGAGCATGTGTCCTTATTATATGTTAGAGCATCTTTTGGGTATAGCATCTTTTGAGTGGTATATCTGGGTCCTCAGGTAATACTATGTCCAATTTTCTGAGTAACCACCAGACTAATTTCCACAGTGGTTGTACCAGCTTGCAATCCCACCAGCAATAGAGGAATGTTCCTCTTTCTCCACAACCTTGCCAGTATCTGCTGTTACCTGAGTTTTTTATCTTAGCCATTCTGACTAGTGTGAGATGGAATCTCAGGGTTGTTTTGATTTGCATTTCCCTAATTACTAAGGATGTTGAACATTTCTTTAGGTGTTCCTTGACCACTCAATATTCCTCAGTTGAGAAGTCTTTGTTTAACTCTGTACCTCAATTTTTAATAGGGTTATTTGATTCTCTGGAGTCTAACTTCTTGAGTTCTTTGTATATATTAGATATTAGCCCTCTATCAGTTGTAGGATTGGTAAAAAAAATCTTTTCTCAATTTGGTGGTTGCCATTTTTGTCCTATGACAGTGTCCTTTGCCTTACAGAAGCTTTACAATTTTGTTAGGCACCATTTGTTGATTCTTGATCTTAGAGCATAAGCCATTGGTGTTCTGCTCAGGAAATTTTCCCCTGAGCTCATGTGTTAAAGGCTTTTCCTCAGTTTTTCTTCTATTAGTTTCAGTGTATCTGATTTTATATGGAGGTTCTTGAGCTACTTGGACTTAAGCTTTGTACAAGGAGATAAGAATGGATCAATGTGCATTCTACATGCTGACCACCAGTTAAACCAGCATAATTTGCTGAAAATTCTGTCTTTTTTCCACTGGATGGTTTTAGCTCCTTTGTCAAAGATCAAAAGACCAAAGTATGTGGGTTCATTTCTGGATTTTTCAATTCTATTCCATTGAACTACCTGCCTGTCTCTGAACATTGATACCATACAGTTTCCATCATTATTTCCCTGTAATGGAGGTCCGGGATGGTGATTTAACCCAGAAGTTCTTTTATTGTTGAGAATGCTTTTCACTAACCTAGGCTTTTGGTTATTCCAAATGAATTGGCAAATTGCTCTAAGTCTATGAAGAATTGAGTTGGAATTCAATGGGGATTGCATTGAATCTATAAATTGCTTTTGGCAAGATGGTCATTTTTATTATATTAATCCTGTCAATCCATGAGCATGGGAGATCTTTAACTCCAGCACTTGGGCAAAAGCTAGCAGATGTCTGTAAGTTCAAGGTTAGCCTAATCTATACAGGATAGCTGGGACTACACAGTAAGACTCTATCTCAAAAAGAGCATTCTAAGAAGAGCAAAGATAAGTTAATTAAAAGATATTCATTGGACTTTCAAGATATGTGGAACATAATGAGGGGAAAAATCCAAGAATCATTTTTATAGAAGATTTTAAAGATAACAAAAATTTTTTTCCAACTTTTTCCAACTTTTATTAGATAATTTCTTCATTTACATTTCAAGTGTTATCCAGAAAGTTCCCTATACCCTCCCCCCTCCCGGCCCTGCTCCCCTACCCACCCGCACCCACATCTTGGCCCTGGCATTCCCCTGTACTGGGGAATATAAAGTCTGCATGACCAACGGGCCTCTCTTCCCATTGATGGCCAACTAGGCCATCCTCTTCTATATATGCAGCTAGACACATGAGCTCAGGGGGTACTAGTTAGTTCATGTTATTCTATAGGGTTGAAGACCCCTTCAGCTCCTTGGGTACTTTCTCTAGCTCCTTCCTTGGGAACCCTGTGTTCCATCTAATAGCTGACTGTGAGTTTCCACCTCCATGTTTGCCAGGCATTGGTATAGTCTCCCACAAGACAGCTATATCCGGGCCCTTTCAGCACTATCTTGCTGGCATATGCTATAGTGTCTATGTTTGGTGGCTGATTGTGGGATGGATCCCTGGCAGCCGCAGTCATTGGGTCCATCCTTTGGATTCAGCTTTACACATGATCTCTGTAACTCTTTCAATGTGTGCTTTGTTCTTAATTCTAGGAAGGGGTGACGTGTCCACATATTGATCTTCCTTCTTCTTGAGTTTCATGTGTTTAGTAAATTGTATCTTGGGTAGTCTAGGTTTCTGGGCTAATATCCACATATCAGTGAGTACATGTTATGTGAGTTCTTTTTTGATTGGGTTACTTCACTCAGGATGATGGCCTCCAGATCCATCCATTTGCCTAGGAATTTCATATATTTATTGTTTTTTAATAGCCGAGTAGTACTCCATTGTGTAAATATACCAAAATTTTTGTATCTATTCCTCTGTTGAGGGACATCTGGGTTCTTTCCAGTTTCTGGCTATTATGAATAAGGCTGCTATGAACATAGTAGAACATGTGTCCTTATTACCAGATGGAATATCTTCTGGATATATGCCCAGTAGGGGTATTGCAGGATCTTCCGGTAGTACTATGTACAATTTTATGAGGAACCGCCAGACTGATTTCCAGAGTGGTTGAACCAGCTTGCATTCCCACCAACAATGGAGGAGTGTTCCCCTTTCTCCACATCCACGCCAGCATCTGTTGTCACCTGAATTTTTGATCTTAGCCATTCTTACTGGTGTGAGGTGGAATCTAAGGGTTGTTTTGATTTGCATTTCCCTGATGATTAAGGATGTTGAACAGTTTTTCAAGTGCTTCTCAGCCATTCGGTATTCCTCAGTTGAGAATTCTTTGTTTAACTCTGTGCCCCACTTTTTAATGGGGATATTTGATTTTCCGGTGTCCACCTTCTTGAGTTCTTTATATATATTGGATATCAGTCCCCTATCTGATTTAGGATTGGTAAAGATCCCGTCCCAATCTGTTGGTGGCCTTTTTGTCTTATTGACAGTATCTTTTCCTTTACAGAAGCTTTGCAATTTTATAAGGTCCCATTTGTCAATTCTTGATCTTACAGCACAAGCCATTGCTGTTCTGTTTAGGAATTTTTCCCCAGTGCCCATATCTTCGAGGCTTTTCCCCACTTTCTCCTCTATAAGTTTCAGTGTCTATGGTTTTATGTGGAGGTCCTTCAACCACTTAGACTTGACCTTAGTACAAAGAGATAAGAATGGATCAATTCACAGTCTTCTACATAGCTGCCAGTTGTGCCAGCACCATTTCTTGAAAAGGCTGTCTTTTTTCCAGTGGATAGTTTTAGCTCCCTTGTCAAAGATCAGGTGACCATAGATGTGTGGATTCATTTCTGGGTCTTTGATCCTATTCCATTGATCTACCTGTCTGTTGCTGTACCAGTACCATGCAGTTTTTATAAGGATTGCTCTGTAGTACAGCTTGAGGTCAGGCATGGTGATTCCACCAGAGGTTCTTTTATTGTTGAGAAGAGTTTTCATTAGTCGACGTTTTTTGTTATTCCAGATGAACTTGCTAATTGTCTTTTCTAGATTCTTGAAGAATTTAGTTGGAATTTTGATGGGGATTGCATTGAATCTGTAGATAGCTTTTGGCACGGTAGCCATTTTTACTATATTGATTCTGCCAATCCATGAGCATGGGAGATTCTTCCATCTTCTGAGATCTTCCTCAATTTCTTTCTTCAGAGACTTGAAGTTCTTGTCATACAAATCTTTCCCTTCCTTCGTAAGAGTCAGTCCAAGATATTTTATATTGTTAGTGACTATTGTGAAGAGTGATGTTTCCCTGATCTCTTTCTCAGCCAGTTCATCCTTTGTATAGAGAAAGGCCATCGATTTGTTTGAGTTAATTCTATATCCAGCTACTGCACTAAAGCTGTTTATCAGGTTTAGGAGTTCTCTGGTGGAGTTTTTGGGGTCACTTATATATACTATCCTATCATCTGCAAATAGTGATAATTTGACTTCTTCCTTTCCAATTTGTATTCCCTTGACCTCCTTTTGTTGTCGAATCGCTCTGGCTAGGACTTCAAGTACTATATTGAATAGGTAGGGAGAAAGTGGGCAGCCTTGTCTGGTCCCTGATTTTAGTAGGATTGCTTCCAGTTTCTCTCCATTTAGTTTNTCATGACGAGTGACTTTATATCCATGTCCTGTTTTTCTGGTGTGCTGTTGTATCTAGGACTTGAAGTGGTGGGTGAGTTTGGATCTGGTGATGCCAAGTACCCTTGGATTCTGTTGCTTCTGTTCTTACGCTTACCTCCTGCCATCCCTGCCCAAGGAGACCTGGTGTTGGTGCAGACCAGAAGGGAGCGTCTGTCCTGCCCTGGATCTTTATCAATCTCCTGGCTTTTGTCTCAGGTCACTCGCGATTGGGCCGGAACAGATGCTGAGTTCAGCTGCTCACCTGTGGTCCCAAGATAGCCTGGGGAGTCCCGAAGGGGCCTCGGGGAGAGTGCGCAGAGCCTGTGCCTGAGCCCTGAGCTGGTGCGGGTGCACCTGACCAGACTGGAAGGGAGATTCTGTCCTGCTCTGGGCCTTTATCACTCTCCTGGTTGGTGTCTCCTGAGCCTGGTGCTGGAGCAGTGTTGGCCAGAAGGGAAGGGGTCCACTGCCCCCCTGTCTATCTCCCAGCTGCAGACTCAGGTCCCACGAGATTGAACTGGAACAGATGTGTGTTCCTTTCACCAGTGGTCCCGAGATCACTAGGAGAGTCCCGCCGGAAACCTGGGTGGGTGCGCAGCTTCTGGGCCTTGCACCCTGCGCTGGAGCGGTGGGGACCGGAAGGGATAACAAACTTTTTAAACAAAGTCATAGAAGAAAATTTCCCAAATTAAGGAAGCATATATTAATGCAGATAAAGGAATCATTTAGAGAAGATAAAAGAAACTAAAGAGAAGATTAGAAAAAAAGATGCCTTCTTGTCATAATCAAACCATTAAATATGCAAAATAATAAGGTTTATTGCAAATAGAAAATGAATTTTTTTGCTTTTTCTCTATTGTTGTTGTTGTTGTGTGTCTTCCACCCCATTGGCTATTAACATCCATCTGCCTCCTCTTCCTTAGGGTTCCTTGAGACATGAGAGAAGGGAATTAATAGAGACATTCCACTTAGGACTGAGAGTTCTAAGGTCTTTCAGTCTCTAGACACCAAGGAAACAAGGCCTTCTTAGAGACAACAGAGATGATACACATATGAACTCACAGAGACTATGGCATTAGCATGCATAGGGCCTTCACAGATCGAAGCCATTGCTGATAGGAGAAGTGGACATAAAGCCCCATCCCTAACATAGAAGCTATCTCCAAGTGATAGTTACTGAGAATGGAAAACTTGGTTTTCTCCAATGGAGTCTCCTGGGTATACAAACCACACTTAAGGGCAGGCCCCATGGCCAGCAGTAGTAGCCAACACAATACAAACTCAGTAGAAATGTGGCTGGTTTCTATTTGTCTCAATGCTTTGTCTGGGTACGTTTTTAACCCTAAATGTCTTTCTCTTTATATTGTGCTTCTAATGTTGCTTTTATAAGATTTCTATGCCTGTGTGGATATGATTGTTTCCATGTATATATGGTTTTGGTAGGTTTTCTTCAGCTCTTTGGTTTTTTTCTGTTTATTTGTTCATTTTTTTACTATTTGTTTATTATTAATATTATTATTTGCCAGTTTGTTTTATAATGAGAGAAAGCAAGAATGGGTATGGATTTGTGAGTATCGGGAGATGGGGATGATATGTAAAGAATTGAATGGAAAGAAATTTTAATGAGAATATATTATTTGGAAAATATCTATTTTCAGAAAAAAAAAAAAAAAGAAAAAAGAAAGTAGAAAAAGAGAATGACCAAGTAAAATCCATCAGAATAAGAACAGATTTCTCAATAGGTGTGTGTGTGTGTGTGTGTGTGTGTGTGTGTGTGTGTGAGGGGGGGGTGGTGTATGTGTGACAAGAGGACAAGGAATAATTTATTTCAAGTTCTGGAAGGCAACAATCATTAGCGTCTGACTATTATACCCACCAAAACTACCTGCCAGAATTAAAGAAAAAAAGTATAGCTTTCCTTGATTTTTTTTTTTTTTACAAAAGGCTAATAGAACTCATGACCACTAAATAAGCTAGTTCTACCAAAGATAATTGAAGGAATCCTCCAAACTAAAGACAAAGATAAACACAGCTAAGAGGCTAGTGAATAAATTGTGAGGCTATGCCAGTGCCTGGCAAACACAGAAGTGGATGCTCACATTCAGCTATCAGATGGAACACAGGGCCCCCAATGGAGTAGCTAGAGAAAGTACCCAAGGAGCTGAAGGGGTCTGCAATCCTATAGGTGGAACAACAATATGAACTAACCAGTAGCCCCAGAGCTCATGTCTCTAGCTGCATATGTAGCAGAAGATGGCCTAGTTGGCCATCATTGGGAAGAGAGGCCCCTTGGTCTTGCAAACTTTATATGCCCCCGTACAGGGGAACACCAGGGCCAAGAAATGAGAGTGGGTGGGTAGGGGATCAGGGGGTGGGGAGGTTATAGGGGACTTTGGGGATAGCATTTGAAATGTAAATAAGAAAATACCTAATAAAAAATTGGAAAAAATTGGAAAAAAATTCCCACGAAAATAATAATACATCTAGAGAAAATAAGAAACCATGAAACTACAAAATTATCAAAATGGCAAAAAACCAATATATATCATTCTATAATACTTCTGAATAATCAATATCTCAAATTCCCAGTTAAAAGACATAGTATTCATACTTAGAATATAAAAATAACTAAAATAATAAATGACAAGGATATAAGCAACCCAATAAAAATGGGCTATAGAACCAATTTGAGTTCACAGAAGAATAAAGGAAAATACCTAATAAATATTTTTAAAGTGGCTGCAATCCTTAGCCATCAATGAAATGCAAATTAAAAGTATTTTAAAGTATATTAGACTTAGTCATAATGGTTATTACTAAGAAAACAAAACCAGAAAATACTTGTATGTAGGGAAATAAAAGCTTAATTTTATTAGCAAGTGTATAAACTAGTACAGCCAGTATGGAAATCAGTCTGGAGGTTTCTCAAAAAGCTAAAAATACAATTATTAAATGACTTGACTGTACTGATACTAGTCATATACCCCAAACATTCTATATCTTTCCCCAGAGATAGCTGGTACACCCATGTTATTCTAGATGTTCATCAACAGATGAATGGGTAATAAAAGTTTGATACATATATACAATGAAATTTTATTCAACCATAAGGTTAAAATTATGAAATTTGCAGAAAAATGAGGGAACTGGAATATATATATATATATATATATATATATATATATATATATATATATATATATATATCAGAAAAGTGATTTGTTCTCCTTTTAGTGTGGTTCTGTACTTTTTAACTTTTAGTTAATTTATTATTTATGTGTGTGTGCACACTCACATGCACGTGAAGGCATACATGTGCTATAGCATGAATGTGAAAGTCAACTTTAAGCCGGGTGGTGGTGGTGCATGCCTTTAATCCCAGCACTCGGGAGGCAGAGGCAGGCGGATTTCTGAGTTCGAGGCAGCCTGGTCTAC
>LR749492.1:2773117-2792906 GCA_902729485.2 Mus minutoides
TGGTTCTGTACTTTTTAACTTTTAGTTAATTTATTATTTATGTGTGTGTGCACACTCACATGCACGTGAAGGCATACATGTGCTATAGCATGAATGTGAAAGTCAACTTTAAGCCGGGTGGTGGTGGTGCATGCCTTTAATCCCAGCACTCGGGAGGCAGAGGCAGGCGGATTTCTGAGTTCGAGGCAGCCTGGTCTACAAAGTGAGCTCCAGGACAGCCAGCACTACACAGAGAAACCCTGTCTTGAAAAACCAAAAAAAAAGAAAGTCAACTTTAGAGAGTTGGTTCTCTCCTTCCACCAAGTTAGAGGGGTCAAAAGATCAAACTAAGGTCATCAGTCTTATTGTGCACTTTTACATATGTGTATTTATGTGGAAATAAACACAGATGTCAGGAAACTAGAAGGGTAAATCGTGGTAAGTGCAACTGAAGCTTTAAGGGAGAGAGTGAAAGTAATACACCTGTGATTGAAAGTAGATGAGGGAATATGGAGGGGAGAAGAGTAGAAGCAGTAACAAGGAGAAAGGGTGAAGAGATGGAGGTAGAGGGTAGCTCTCAGTGTGATGAAAATGCCATGAGGACACATTTTGAAAGCTAATTAAAAATTTAAAAATATATAAATCAATTTAACTCCATTTTTACTAATAGACAAAACCACATATTAGTGGTTGCTATGGCACAGTTCACTACTTATATATTCCATTTAGTGTTTAAATCTAGTCAAATATATCTATCTCCTGAAATATTTTTAAAATATGAAGTCTTTTTTTTAGCATTTTTAAATATGCAGAACTGTAACTTACTCTTGCTTTCACTCCCATTGCTGGGAATTGAGAACTCATAACCTTGGATATGCAAGGCAAATACTCTAAGGGACTACATCCCAGCCTGCATTATACTATTTTCTGAAGTCATTTTACTGTGTAATACTACTGAAGAACAGAAACTGAAGTAGGGAAAACAGTATAGATTTCTACCAAACTTTTTTTTTATGGTAGGGAATGACCACATGGAGGATTAATATACACAAATCCCAACATATATCACACGATTTCCCTACATGTTCTGCCTAATTATGTCTTACACTATAGGGAAACTTTGCTCAGAAGGCTGCTTTTTGTGTTGATCATTTTGTATATGTATATAATGTATTGTGGTCATATTCACTCTTTACATACTGAGCCCATTATTCTTCCTAGGTTGTCTCCTATGTTTACATATTTTTTCAAAAAGAGGACTCCTTACTGTAGCAAATATTAATTGCCAAGAGCTTCTCATGGTACAGTAGGACCCCTCATTTCTCCCTTTGCTATCCATGATTAAATGCCAACAGTTCCAGTTTTGTGCAGATCTTCTTCAGGTAACTATAGCCACAGACACTATGAGCTCATGAGTACAACAGCCAAGTCATGTCTAGCTAAGAGCATCCTATTTTTATAGCCTTTCTGCTCTTTCTTACGTGGTGCTCCCTGGGATTTGGGTGGGGTGATGTAGACATCCCACAAGGAACTGGGAGCTCTGAAGTATACTTATTTTCAACACATTGGCCAATATTGTGTTTCTCTCATAACCATCACCAACTTACAAAAAGGAGCTTCTCTGACCAGGGTAAGGAGAATAATTAGTCCATGAATATAAACATGAGTATTTAGAAGATAAAATGACTACATATCCTTTTAACAAAACATCATAGTAGACCCTCCCAAAGGCATCCATGGGTATGTATTACTTCAAATGTAGCAGTCTTCAAATCTAATCAGAAAGTTGTTCCTCAAATAGTCATTCTACTACTACCAGTGAGCATATCCTGAGAGGTCACTATTATAGTATTCAAGGTCCACAGCTGAGTGTGACTGTTACTGACCCCCTCTTAGAGCCTCTGGAGCCTTTTTGGTCAACTATTCTTAGAAATATATCACATACCTAGCACTAGGCTTTTGTTTAAGAACTATGGCTTCTGGAAGTGGAATTATCCACCTATTCAAGGCACCTCTATTAAAACTCGTTATTTGTTTAAGTTATATTCTTAGTTTACTTAGAAAGCCATAGATTATGATTTGGCTTTTTCCTATACTCTTAGTAAGGTCAACCTTCTCTCCATGACAATTCCACCCCTACCACCTTCCTGGTTCCATGAAACCTTTCCACACCTATTTCTCTGCCTATCTGCTGTCACATGACATGTATTTTATAATCCTTCCCTCACCCCAACCCAGGAGTTTCTTTCTTGATTCTTAGCCTTTATAGACACACACACTTCAACTTAAATACAAAAGTATAAAAATTTGGAAATAGGATCTATACATGAGAGAGAACATATGGCATTTGGCTTTCTGAGCCTGGAATTGTCACTCAGCATAATATTTTTGAATCAAATCTGGTTTCCTGAAATTTTCAAGTTGTGAATAGAATTTTATTTTATATATATATATATATATATATATCATATGCTCATAATCCATTTATATGTTAGTAGCTATTAGAGTGAATCCATTTCCTAGTTATTATGAATAAAGAAACAATGAGCATAGGTATGCAGGTATCTGTCATTTTGAATATAGTTCTTAGTCTATGTACTCAGGAAAAACAGTTGTAGCATAGCAATTCCACTTTTAGTTTCTTAAGGAAACTCCATATTGATTTCTACATCAGTTTATACTGCAACCAGTGAGTAAGGGCTTCCTTTCTTCACATCTTTGCCAGCATGTGATTGTATTTGATGCTATTTGCTGGAGTTCTCTAGCAGGGACAGAACCAAGGAAGGGGGGGTATAACTGTGTGATATCCGAAGAGTTGTTGACTGAAAATGCACCAGAGGCTTCAATCAATACAGACTACTGTTATTTCTCTTGGTTGCCAACCATAACTAGATGGTAAGACCCCATTACTGAGCTATCACACATTTTAGATGAATACCATAGAAATGAAGTTAGATAAGCTGGTAGCTAGTATTGTTCATGCTAAAAGTTACATTGCAGATGGATGTGTGTGTGTGTGTGTGTGTGTGTGTGTGTAAGAGAGACAGCAACAAAGACAGACAGACAGACAGACAGACAGACAGACAGACAGACAGAGAGAAAGAGAGAGAGAGAGAAAAAAATTTAAAATTGCTCAAAATAGCAATAACAGCATCATATCTGTTCTCTTGGTTGCCAACCATAACTAGATGGTAAGACCCCATTACTGAGCTATCACACATTTTAGATGAATACCATAGAAATGAAGTTAGATAAGCTGGTAGCTAGTATTGTTCATGCTAAAAATTACATTGCAGATGGATGTGTGTGTGTGTGTGTGTGTGTGTGTGTGTGTGTGTGTAAGAGAGACAGCAACAGAGACAGACAGACACACACAGAGAGAGAGAGAGAGAGAAAGAGAGAGGGAGAGAGAAAGAGAGGGAGAGAGAAAAAATTAAAATTGCTCAAAATATCAATAACAGCATCATATCTGAGAGTTGAGAGCTGAGAGCCTAGTTAGAGAACCTAGCTATAAAAGTTTCTCTTAGGACCGTCTCCTTCATTGTATCCCATGGGTTTTCTATGTTGCAATTTAATTTTCATTAATTTCTAAGAACTTCATCATTTCCTTCTTAATTTTATCAATGACCCTTTCATCATTCCTATGAATTCATGTATTTTCTGTTATTTTTCTTATTGCTGATTTCTGGCTTTATTCCCTTGCAGTCAGATTAACTAAAAAAAAGTTGTTTCAATTTTTTTTTATATCCATTGATATTTGACTTGTGTTCTCATATGTGATTTCTTTTAGAATAAATTCCATGTACTCGAGAAAAATGTATATTCTGTAGTGTTAGGATATGTAAAGTTCTTTAGATATCTGTTGGGTCAATTTGACCTATGATACCATTCAACTCCAATTTTTATCTATTTAAGTTTTCTTGTCTGATACCCTGTCTATTGTTAAGGGTGGGACACTGAAGTCATCTAATATTAGTATATTAGGATATATTAAAGGGTTAGTATAGTTAATATATTATTTTATATCTAGTTGTATATGTGTTTGGTGCATATATGCTTAAAATTATAATGTTCTCTTGATGATTAGCTGTTTCTTTAATCATTGTGAATCAACTTATTTCTTCTGACTATTTTTGTTTTTAAATGCATTATATCATGTAGTAAAATTTTGACACATGCATGTTTCCTGTTTCCATTTGCTTGGAACATGTGTGCCCATTCTTTCTATTCTTTCATCCCATCTGTTATCTATCTTTAAGGGTGAAATATGTTTCTTAGAAGCAGCAAAAATAAGAGTTCTGTTTTCAGATTTATTCTTCAACTCTGTGTACTTTGATCAGGGAACTGGTATTTAGGCTTATTATTAAAATATATATATTACTTTCTGTTATTGATTTTGTAATATTTGGTGTTTAATAGCCCTCTTTTATTTATCAAGTCTTCTTGGATCATTCTTTTCCTCCTTGGTTTCTAGTAGATGTTTACTCTTGCATCCATAGTACTTCCTTCTAGCATTCTCTATAGAGTTTGCTTAGTTGTCATGGATTCTTTTACTTTGCTTTTCCTCCATGATTATGGCAAGTTTTTATTTCTCCTTCTATTATGACAGATAGCTGTGCTTGGTGTAGTAGTTATGTGTGTTGGCAGCTGTGGTCTTTTAGAACCTAAAATGCATTTTCCATGCCAGATGGCTTTTAGAATTTCCACCGAAAATTTGGCTCTATTCTAATGCATCTATATTCAAGTCATTCCTTTTCTTTTGCAGTTTTCCATAGTCTTTTTCATTCTATATTTAGGATTTGACTACTATATGATGTATGGGGTTAATTTTGGGGTACCATATATTTGGTATTCTGTATTCCTCTTGTACTTGGGCATCTCTTTCTAAAGATTTGAGGAATTTTCTTCTGTGATTTTATAGATAATATTTTCTATGTTTTTGATGTGGAATTCTTCTCCTTCTATGACCGCAGTTTTCAGGTTGAGACTTTTTATAAGATTCCAAAAGTCTTGTATTTTCCATTCCTGTGGTTTTTAGTGTATTAATGATCCAATTCTTCTGTCTTATCTTCAATCCCTGATACTCTGCCAAGAGCCATGCTATTATTGAGGCTTCCCCCTGAGATTGTCATTTTACTTCTGAAATCTTTTATTCCAACAATCTTTTAAGTTTAGTTTTTTTTCAATATTTTTACCTCTACATTGAATTCTACTTTCCTATCCCGAATTAACTTTCTTATTCATTTAACTATTTGTTTATGTTCTCTTGGAATTCATTTGGATAATTGTTTGTATGCCCTATGAATTTATTCATGAATTTCTTTGTGCCCTGTGATTCATTAGACTATGTTTATAATCATTCTTCTGAATTTCTTACCTGGAATTTTATCTAAGCTGCCATCATTTAAGGTTGTCCTAGTCAGTTTTTCTATTGCTGTGATAAAACACCATGACCAAAAGCAAACGGGGCAGAAAGGAGTTTATTTAATCTTAAAGCTATTGGGTCACACTACATCACTGAGGGAAGTCAGAGCAGTAACTCAAGGCAGAAGCCTGGAAGGCAGAAGCTGAAGCAGAGGTCATGGATGAATGCTGTCTTGCTCCCCAAGGCTTGCTTAAAGCCACCTGCCAAGACCTGTCACCACTCACAATGGGTTGGACTTTCTTACACCATAAATCAAGAAAATGGCCTGTGGCTTGTCCACAGGCCAGTATGGTATGGGCATTTTCTCAATCGAGTTTCCCTCTTCTGAAAGGACTCTACTTTGTGTCAAGTTAATATACAACTACCCAGCACAATTGACCCCTGCAAATTTGACACATATTTGTTCCCAAATGGTATGTTAATATTAATATCACAATCCAAAAAAATTAATTTTAAAAATCTTACACTTTACCAATTTAAATACTTGAAAAGTTCAGTGTCTATAAAATATTCATCATTACTCTAAAGATCCCAAAGTCTTTTCAAAATACTCCAAATTCATGTGGTGTCCTTGACCTCTCTGGCTCCTTCAATCCTTCCTCTCCCTCTTCTATAGGATTCCCCAAATTGCACTTAATGTTTGGCTGGGTCTCTGCATTAGTTTCCATCAGTTGCTCAGTGAAGCTTCTCTGGTGACAGTTACACTAGGCTCCTGTCTGCCAGTATAGCAGAATATCTTTAATAGTGTCAGGGGTGGGCTCCCTCTCATGGTGTGGGATTCAATCTGGACCAGTCATTTGTTGGCCCTTCCCTTAAATTCTGCTCCATCTTTTACCCCTGTACATCTTGTAAGCAGCAAAAATTGGGGGTCTAATAGTTCCTTCCATTGGAAATCTTGCCTGGTTACAGGGATGGCTGGTTCAGGTTCCATGTCCTCCATTGTTAAGAGTGTTAGCCTCCCTCAGAGATCCTGGGACTTTCCATTGTCCTAGGTTTCTGGCTCATCCTAAAGATTCCTCCTCCTTCCAGTTGTCTATTCTAGTACTCTCTCCCTCTGACCTTCCCACACCTCATCCCCCTTGATCCCATCTCCATTCCCTCTCCTTCCCAGTCTCCTCCTTCCATGCAGTTCCAATGTCTAATCTATTTCCTCTTCTCAGTGAGATTCAGGTGTTCCTCCCTGGACATTCCTTGTTACTTAGCTTCTTTTGGTTTGGGGCTTGTCACATATTTTTCCTGTACAGTATGACTATTATCCATGTATAAGTGAGTATTTACCATGTTTGTCTTTCTGGGAACCTACAAAATCAGTTACCTGGGTCTACAGGGGGGGGGGTCATAGAGACTAAACTGTCAATCAGAGAACATGCATGGGTTGGACCCTTTGCACATATGTAAGAGTTGTGCAGCTGGGTCTCCATGTGAGATTCCTAAAGCTAGAGCAGGGGCTAACTCTGACTAACTTACCTGCCTTTTCATTCTGTTCTCTTAACTAACTGGGCTGCATTGTCTAGAAGAAGATGTGCCTAGTCTTACTGCAAGTTGATATGCTAAGCCTGGTTGATATGCACTGGAGGCCTCCTATTTTCTGAGGAGAGGAGAAGGAGGGGTGGATGAGGTTGGGGGAGAGGTAAGAGGGAAAGACTGGGAGGAGAGGTGGTAGGGGAAGCTGTAACAGAGATATAAATAAATAATAAAAACCCCAATTCTTTTTGAGACATTGGAACTATTTTAACTGTGGCCTCTTGTGAAATCAAAAATAGGCTAAAACCTTTCTTATTCCTAGCCCTGCATGGTGGCACATGCCTTTAATCCCAGTACCTGGGAGACAAAGGCAGGAGGATTTCTGAGTTCGAGGCCAGCCTGGTCTACAAAGTGAGTTCCAGGACAGCCAGGGCTATACAGAGAAACCCTGTCTTGAAAAACAAAACAAAACAAAACAATCAAACAAACAAACAAACAAACAAAAAACTTTCTTATTCTAAGAAAGAAGAACCAAGGCACAGAAACAATCAGATCAATGCAAAACCAAAATCCAGCAGTGTAAAGCTCTGTGTCAGGCATCTCGGAGTCCCTTAGAATTTTCTGGATTAGCCAGCCATTCAGTGCAAAATCAGCTTGTTTTGTATAGACATAGTTGTGCATGACCCCTCAATCCTGAGGTTCTCACTGCTACTGAAGCTGGACTTTCACCAATGGCCTGCCCTAAGCTCTCACAGTGGCAAGGCAAGCCTCTGCTTTTCCCCATGTCCCTTTTGAAGCCAGTACCACCCAGAGAACTCTTATATTACGAAATTCTGCTGGCAGCATGAGACGCAACCTCCACTGCCTTTGTATAGTAACTTTCCTGAAGACTTTGATCCTCTTAGCAAAGATTTACTTCCATAGATTCTTCTTTTTTTATTTTTTATTTTTTATTTTTCATTGGATATGTTCTTTATTTACATTTCAAATGCTATCCCGAAAGTTCCTTATACCCTCCCCCAGCCCTGCTCCCCTACCCACCCACTCCCACTTCTTGGATCTGGTGTTCCCCAGGACTGGGGCATATAAAGTTTGCAAGACCTAGGGGCCTCTCTTCCCAATGATGGCCAACCAACTAGGCCATCTTCTGCTACATATGCATCTAGAGACACGAGCTCTGGGGGTACTGGTTAGTTCATATTGTTGTTCCACCTATAGGATTGCAGATCCCTTCAGGTCCTTGGGTACTTTCTCTACCTCCTCCATTGGGGGCCCTGTGTTCCATCATATAGATGACTGTGAGCATCCACTTCTGTATTTGCCAGGCACTGGCATAGCCTCATAGGAGATAGTTATATCAGGATCCCTTCAGAAAAATCTTGCTGGTATATGCAATAGTGTCTGGGTTTGGTGGCTGATTATGGGATGGATCCCCAGGTAGGGTAGTCTCTGGATAGTCCATCCTTTCGTCTTAGCTCCAAACTTTGTCTCTGTAACTCCGTTCATGGGTATTTTGTTCCCTATTCTAAGGAGGATTGAAGTATCCACACGTTGGTCTTCGTTCGTCTTGATTTTCTTGTATTTAGCAAATTGTATCTTGGGTATTCTAAGTTTCTGGGCTAATATTCACTTATCAGTGAGTGCATATCTAATGACTTCTTTTCTGTGGGAAGTGGGCTTGGCTTCATGGGCCAAGATGGCACCCTGGCTCTATGCCAAGCCCCGTGACCTTCGCTTGTTTGTCCCAGTCTCAGTCATGCGAAATAGAAGCAGTGTGTGTAACTCACTGGATATATGGTGTAATGCCTCATGATACCATTCTATCAGCCTATCCATTAGAGGCTTGTCTGCACACTAAAGTCCTGCCTTGGGTGTGCATGTCTATGATTAGACTCCTTAGTGTGGTGTGAGGTGACATGAGTGAACTGAAGGGGATAAATTGTGGGCAGTCCCAGAATAAAGCAGAAGCTGTGTGAGACCTGCTTTGGCATCCTTGTTGTTCTTTCCATTGTCTCTGCTGGTTGGAGATGTGGGTTGTGACAACTGGTGGCCCATACGGTGACCCTTTTGTCATGCAGCAAATAATTAAAGGTAAGTTCCACGGTAAGTAGTGGAGGTGATAGTGCTATCCGTAGGCTCCCAGGATAAGGGATGAAGCAGAAAGGCTAGATCAAGACTTGCAGACTGCGGACTCTATTTCACCATTATCTCCTGGTACCCTGGCAATCTGGAACTTAGTCAAATCCGGTCTCACAGACAAGAGTGGAAAGGACAATGCTGAGATAGAGCAGGGCATATAGCTTTTAGGGAAGTGAAGGAGATCATATCGCAGCACAGTGGACAGAGTGGCAAACGGAGAGGAATTTACATGTAGGTAATCTAAAGACCCTAAATGATTTTCAGAAGTTATTAGGTGATATAAATTGGATTTGCCCATATTGCAAAATATCTAATCATGAATTATGACCTCTATTTGAGATTTTGAAAGGCAATTCAGATTTGCAATCACTTAGGCATTTGGCCCCTGAAGCCCGAAGATGTCTGTGGAGGTTAGAAGAGGCTTTGGCTAAGGCCCAAGTAGATAGAATTGATCTTGAGTCACCACATTTATTTTGTGTTATACTACAGATTTAACTCCTACAGGAGTATTTTGGCAAAGTGGGCCGTTGGGCTGGGTCTATTTGCATCATTCTCCTGCTAAAGTTCTACCCTGGTATCCTGAAACTATAGCACAGTTGATAGCAAGGGCTCTGAAAATAAGTGTAGGAGCTTTTGGTAAACAACCAGAAGCCATAATTACCCTCTATAAACCCAAACAAATAGAAGTGTTATCTGCTACTAATGACAAATGGGTGGTGCTGTGTAAGAGTATGACAGGTGATTTTGATAATAATTACCCCTCTAGTCCCTGAATTCAGTTTGTTTTAAGAAATCCCATGATTTTTCCTAAGATGACAAGGCTGCAGCTGATTGCCAGTGCCATTAATGTATTTACAGTCGGATCTAAAGGAAGCACTGGGGTGATATATAGGGAAGGTTTTTCCCCTAAAGTTTATCTTTTTCCACATGCATCAGCACAAGCACTATTGTGATTGGGTTACCTCATTAAGGATGTTATCCTCCAGATACATTCATTTGCCCAAGAATTTCATAAATTCATTGTTTTTAAGAGCTGAATAGTACTCCATTGTGTAAATATACCACATTTTCCGTATCGATTCATCTGTTGAGGAACATCTGGGTCCTTTCCAGCTTCTGGCTATTATAAATAAGGCTGCTATGAACATAGTGGAGCATGTGTTCTTATCACCAGTTGGAACATCTTCTAGGTATATGCCCAAGAGAGGTTTTGCTGGATCTTCCGGTAGTACTATGTCCAATTTTTGGAGGAATTGCCAGACAAACTTCCTGAGTGGTTGAACAAGCTTGCAATCCTACCAGCAATGGAGGACTGATCCTCTTTCTCCACAACCTTGCTAGCATCTGCTTTCACCTGAATTTTTGATCTTAGCCATCCTGACTGGTGTGAGGTAGAATCTCAAGGTTGTTTTGATTTGCATTTCCCAGATGATTAAGGAAGTTGAACATTTTTTCAGGTGCTTCTCAGCCATTCTGTATTCCTCAGTTGAGAATTCTTTGTTTAGCTCTGAACCCGTTTTTTAATGGGGTTATTTGAATTTCTGGAGTCCATCTTTTTGAGCATTTTGTATATATTGGATATTAGTCCCCTATCAGACTTAGGATTGGTAAAGATCCTTTCCCAATCTGTTGGTTGCCTTTTTGTCTTATTGACAGTGTCTTTTGCCTTACAGAAACGTTGTAATTTTATGAGGTCCCATTTGTCAATTCTTGATCTTACAGCACAAGCCATTGTTGTTCTGCTTAGGAATTTTTCCCTTGTGCCCATATTTTTGAGGCTTTTCCCCACTTTCTCCTCTATAAGTTTCAGTGTCTCTGGTTTGATGTGGAGGTCTTTGATCTACTTATTCTTAAGCTTTGTACAAGGAGATAAGAATGGATCAAATCACATTCTTCTACATAATAACCGCCAATTGTGCCAGCAGCATTTGTTGAAAAGCTGTCATTTTTCCACTGGATGGTTTTAGCTCCCTTGTCAAAGATCAAGTGACCATAGGTATGTGGATTCATTTCTAGGTCTTCAATTCTATTCCATTGATCGACCTGTTTGTCGTTATAACAGTACCATGCAGTTTTTATCACAATTGCTCTGTAGTACAGCTTGAGGTCAGGCATGGTGATTCCACCAGAGGTTCTTTTATTGTTGAGAAGAGTTTTTGTTATCCTAGGTCTTTTATTATTCCAGATGAATTTGCAAATTGCCCTTTCTAACTCAGTGAAGAATTGAGTTGGAATTTTGATGGGGATTGCATTGAATCTGTAGATTGCTTTCTGTAGGATAGCCATTTTGACTATATTAATCCTACCAATCCATGAGAATGGGAGATCTTTTCATCTTCTGAGATCTTCTTCAATTTCTTCCTTCAGAGACTTGAAGTTCTTATCATACGATCTTTCACTTCCTTAGTTAGAGTCACACTAAAGTATTTTATATTATTTGTGACTATTGTGAAGGGTATTGTTTCCCTATTTTTTTCTCAGCCTGTTCATCATTTTTGTAGAGAAAAGCCATTGATTTGTTTGAGTTAATTTTATATCCAGCTACTTCACTGAAGCTGTTTATCAGGTTTTGGAATTCTCTGGTGGAATTTTTGGGGTCACATATATACTATCATATCATCTGCAAATAGTGATATTTTGATTCTTCCTTTCCAATTTGTATCCCCTTGACCGGCTTTTGTTGTGGAATTGCTCCGGCTAGGACTTCAAGTACTATATTGAATAGGTAGGGAGAAAGTGGGTAGCCTTGTCTAGTCCCTGATTTTAGTGGGATTGCTTTGAGTTTCGCTCTATTTAGTTTGATGTTGGCTACTGATTTGCTCTAGATTGCTTTTATTATATTTAGGTCTGGGCCTTGAATTCCTGATATTTCCATTACTTTAATCATGAAAGGGTGTTGGATTTTGTCAAATGCTTTCTCAGCATCTAATAAGATGATCATGTGATTTTTGTCTTTGAAATTGTTTATATAGTGGATTACGTTGATGGATTTCCGTATATTAAACCATCCCTGCATCCCTGGGATGAAGCCTACTTGACCATGATGGATGATCGTTTTGATGTGTTTTTGGATTCCATTTGCAAGGATTTTATTGAGTATTTTTGCCTTGATATTCATAAGGGAAATTGGTCTGAAGTTCTCTTTCTTTGTTGGATCTGGGTGTGGATTAGGTATTAGTGTAATTGTGGCTTCATAGAATGAATTGGGTAGAGTACCTTCTGTTTCTATTTTGTGGAATAATTTGAGGAGAGTTGGAATTAGGTCTTCTTTGTAGGTCTGATAAAACTCTGCACTAAACCCATCTGGTCCTGTGCTGTTTTTGGTCGAGAGACTACTGATGACTGCTTCTATTTCTTTAGGGGAAATAGAACTGTTTAAATAATTAATCTGATCCTGATTTAACTTTGGTACCTGGTGTCTGTCTAGGAAGTTGTCCATGTCATCCAGGTTTTCTAGTTTTGTTGAGTATAGCCTTTTGTAGTAGGATCTGATGATGTTTTTGATTTCCTCAGGTTTTGTTGTTATGTCTTTTTTTTTTTTTTTCATTTTTGATTTTGTTAATTAGGATACTGTCCCTGTGCCCTCCAGTTAGTCTGGCTAAGAGTCTATCTATCTTGTCGTTTTCTCAAAGAACCAGCTCCTGGTTTGGTTGATTCTTTGAATAGTTCTTTTGGTTTCCACTTGGTTGATTTCAGCCCTCAGTTTAATTATTTCCTGCTGTCTACTCCTCTTGGGTGAATTTGCTTCCTTCAGTTCTAGAGCTTATAGGGGTGCTGTCAGTCTGCTAGTGTATCCTCTCTCTAGTTTCTTTTTGGAGGCACTTAGGGCTATGAGTTTTCCTCTTAGGACTGCCTTCATTGTGCCCCATAAGTTTGGGTATGTTGTGGCTTCATTTTCATTAAACTCTGGAAATTGTTTAATTTCTTTCTTTATTTCATCGTTGACCAAGGAGTTATTGAGTAGAGTGTTGTTCAGTTTCCACATGAATGTTAGCTTTCTATTATTTATGCTGTTATTGAAGATCAGCCTTAGTTCATGGTGATCAGATAAGATGCATGGGATAATTTCAATGTTTTTGTATCTGTGGAGTCCTGTTTTGTTACCAATTATATGGTCAATTTTGGAGGAGGTACCTTGTGATGCTGAGAAGAAGGTATATCCTTCTGTTTTAGGGTAAAATGTACTGTAGATATCTATTAAATCCAATTGTTTCATAACCTCTGTTACTGTCTATATGTCTCTGTTAGTTTCTGTTTTCAGGATCTGTCCATTGGTGCGAGTGGGGTGTTGAAGTCTCCTACTACTATTGTGTAAGGTGCAATGTGTGCTTTGCACTTTACTACAGTTTCTTTAATGAATGTGGCTGCCCTTGTATTAGGAGAATAGATGTTTAGAATTGAGAGTTCATCTTGGAAGGTTTTACCTTTGATGAGCATGAAGTGTCCCTCCTTGTCTTTTTTTGATAACTTTGGGTTGGAAGTCAATTTTATTTGATATTAGAATGGCTACTCCAGCTTGTTTCTTTGGACCATTTGCTTGGAAAATTGTTTTCCAGCCTTTCAATATGAGGTATTGTCTGTCTTTTTCCCTGAGGTGGGTTTCTTGTGAGCAGTAAAATGTTGGGTCCTGTTTGTGTAGCCAGTCTATTCTCTGTCTTTTTATTGGGGAATTGAGTCCACTGATGTTAAGAGAAATTATAGAAAAGTATGTGTTGCTTCCTGTTATTTTTTTGTTGTTAAAGTTGGGATTCTGTTCTTGTGGCTATCTTCTTTTAGGTTTGTTGAAGGATTACTTTCTTGCTTTTTCTAGGGTTTAGTTTCCATCCTTGTGTTGGTGTTTTCCCTTCATTATCCTTTGAAGGGTTAGATTCATGGAAAGATATTGTGTGAATTTGGTTTTAACATGGAAATGTTTGGTTTCTCCATCTGTGTTAATTGAGAGTTTTGCTGGGTATAGTAGCATGGGCTGGCATTTGTATTCTCTTAGGGTCTGCATAACATCTGTCTTAGATCTTCTGCTATCATAGTCTCTGGTGAGAAGTCTGGTGTAATTCTAATAGGCCTGCCTTTATATATTACTTGATCTTTTCCCCTTACTGCTTTTAATATTCTATATTTAGTGCATTTGTTGTTCTGATTATTATGTGTCTGGAAGAATTTCTTTTCTGTTCCAGTCTATTTTGAGTTTTATAGGCTTCTTGTATATTCATGGGCCTATCTTTCTTTAGGTTTGGGAAGTTTTCTTCTATAATTTTGTTGAAGATATTTGCTAGCCCTTTAAGTTGAAAATCTTCATTCTCATCTACTCCTATTATCTGTAGGTTTGGTCTTCTCATTGTGTCCTGGATTTTCTGGATGTTTTGAGTTAGGATCTTTTTGCATTTTGTATTTTCTTTGATTGTTGTGCCCATGTTTTCTATGGAAACTTCTGCACCTGAGATTCTCTCTTCCATATCTTGTATTCTGTTGCTGATGCTTGCATCTATGGTTTCTGATTTTATTTCTAGGGTTTCTATCTCCAGAGTTGTCTCACTTTGGGCTTTCTTTATTGTTTCTACTTCCCTTTTTAGGTCTTCAATGTTTTTTTTTTCCAATTCTATCACCTGTTTGTTTGTGTTTTCCTGTAATTTTTTAAAGACTTCTACCTCTTTAGCAGTGTTCTCCTGTATTTCTTTAATTGAGTTATTAATGCCACTCTTAAAGTCCTCTACCAGCATCATGAGATATGATTTTAAATCTGAGTCTTGCTTTTTGGGTGTGTTGGGGTATCCAGGACTGGCTGAGGTGGGAGTGCTGGGTTCTGATGATGGTGAGTGGTCTTGGTTTCTGTTATTAAGATTCTTATGTTTGCCTTTCACCGCCTGGTAATCTCTGGAGTTAGTTGTTATAGTTGTCTCTGGTTGGAGCTTGTTCCTCCTGTGATTCTGTTAGCCTCTGTCAGCAGTCCTGGGAGTCCAGCTCTCCACTGAGTCTCAGTGGTCAGAGTAGTCTCTGTAGGCAAGCTCTCCTCTTACAGGGAAGGTGCACAGATGTCCGGCATTCAGACCTGCCTGCTGGCTAAAAATGAAGGCCCAAAACCGGTCCTGTCCCAGAAGATGTGTTTTCTTTGCAGTCTGCACACTCACCTGCACAGACTGGTCTCTGTGGGACCTGGGGCACAAGATGGCTCCCTCATCTTTTCTGGCAGTCCACTTCTACAGATTCTTAATCCAAACTATTTCATGTTGCCCCTGATAGAGTCGTTGATCCACTTTAAAATGTCATAATTCAGACTTCCCTTATCTGTTTTGTTCTCGGAGTTATTCTCTAAGAATGCATAGTATATCCACTGAGTTCTGATTTTTTTTTCCAGCCCAAAGTTTCATGGTCCTTTCAGAATCCTCCCCCAAATATATACCTACATTTGTCACAGCAGGCCTGCATGATTCTGACACCAATTTCTGTCTTAGATAGGGTTTTTATTGTTTTGATAAAATACCATGACCAAAAGCAACTTGAAGAAGAAAGGATTTATTTTGCTTACACTTCCATATCTCATTCATTCTGTCATAGAAGGAAGCCAGGTCAAGAACTCAAGCAGGGCAAGAATCTGAATGCAGAAATAATGCAGAGACCATGATGCTGCTTACTGACTTGCTCCCCACAGCTTTCTCAGCATGCTTTCTTATAAAACCTAGGACTCCCACCCAGGAGAATTACCACCCACAATGGACTGGGCTGTCTAACATCAATCAAGAAAATGACTACAGGTTTGCCCATAGGCCTGTCTGGTAGTGGCTTTTTTCTCAAATGAGATTCCCTCTGCTAAAAGGACTCTAAGTTTTGTGAAGTTAATATAAAACTGTCCATCATAGAGGTCAGTCATATTTATGGGGTTGGTAATTTTTGTAGAGACATAGTTGTCTTAGTCTTTCTTGGTACTTGTGTTTTGCATTGAAAATTACACATATAAAGTTAATTGATTAGTTATAACTCTCTGGCATATCTGTATTAAGTGAGCCTTTGTACTTGTTTGAATTCCCTACATTTAGCTCATCTTGACTTGGTTTATTGCTGCTTGGAAGTTCAGCTGTAGACATACTTGGTGAGAGATTTTGAATGGAGCAACTGAACTGATTTGGTCTAGGATCACGGGAATGACCTCTGACCACACAAATTGGATTCTATGCTACCACAGTAACAAGGGATTTCACCAGGGTCAGGATGTGGTAATGTATTCTCTGACCTCATGACCCAGGATGTGTGATGTATAGTGAGAACCTCACTGGTGGCAGAGGTCAGTTGTTCTCTGACAGCACAGCTGACATGCATGTGGTGTCTAGTCTGAAGCAGGGAAGTGATTTTAATATCCGCTGACCTCAGGATTATGAAGGATGTGGTGTAGTGGGAGCTGGCCTGGGGGTAGGGAACAAGTTTGTATCCTCTAACTTTATGAGTTAGGGTATATTCAATACAGCAATGGCTGTGGTGGGAGTAGAGTGGGGGGACATTAGAACTTCTGATCTTATGCTATCCGGAAGAAGCTGCCCCTGGCCAAAACGTGCTATCAAATTAAAGTTTTCATTGATTGTAAAAAAAAAAAAAAAATCATGACCTCTATGCTGATTAGTGCATTTTAAAATAGTTATTTCTATTGCAATATAAAACTGGACTACTTTAAAAATGCAAGATTCAACATAAATTGTTATAGACCATTGTAAAAACTTCTTACCTATAAGCTTTCATATATTTGAATGTGTGCTATGAAAAACAACTTACGCTGTAACCAAGACTATAGGCTATTCTCCATAAACTGATAGCAAGGCATTATTGCTGAAGATAATACCTATAGCAACTCATTGAACATGGAGAAGTCAAGTTGGTACCTACACCCCTATGATCTAACATTCTTGGTACAGAAAAATACTCTCCATTTTTTATACTGGTAGATTAGTGCCCTTCTTAGCCTTCATCAGAGAAGCTTCCTCCTGCAACAGATGAGAAAAAAATCCGGAGACGCATAGCCAGGTATTATACAGAGAGTGAGAGATCTTGGGATACTCCACCCTAAGTGGGATGGCTCTGTGTAATCTCTCCTTTCAGGGCTTAGGCAACCCTGTGACAGGGGAGGGAGACAGAGTGTAAGAGCCAGAGGGGATAAAGGACAAGGAGAAAACAAAGCCCTCTAAATCAATAATGATCAAACCTTATAAGTCACAGAGATTGAGGCAACAGGCACAGAATCAGGTCCTCTGCATCTGTATTATGGCTTTCAGTGTAACGTTTTTGTGAGATTCATGAATGTGCAAATTGATTGTGCATCTTCTCTTTGGGTATTTTTCCTCATATTGATTTTCATTGTCCAGCTTAGAAATTATAGTTTGGTTTTATCTTTTTATATGTTATTATATTATATTATTATCTCTTGTAAGTCTTTTCTTCTCTAATGAGAGACAGAAAGGGAGTGGATCTGAATGGGAGGGCAGTTGTAGGGGTGGTGGGACTGGGAGGAGAAGAGGGAGGGGAAATCATAGTCAGGATATTATGTGAGAAAAGAATCTATTTCCAATTTTTTTTAAAATGGAAAATTTTAATATCCCAACTAGAAAACTCAAAGTAATACAAATAGAATTAATAAAGCAGAATATAGAATATTAGGACTCAAAGAGACAACAGAGGTTCTGGACAACGGAAGCAAGGAATACAAACAACAGCATTTATTATCACAGAAAAGGAACACACAACAAATGTGGAACACTATGAAAAAAAACAGACCTTGAAAGTACAGACACAGATGAGGGAGAAGAATTCTAAGTCAATGGCATAGATGAGACCTTCAACAAGATCATAGAAGAAAACTTCCACCAACTAAAGAAAGTTACACTCATATAAATATGAGAATCATAAAACACCAAATAGATAAGGCCAGAAAAGAAAGCCCCCATGGTGTATCATGGTTAAACATTAAATATACATTAAAAATAAAATTTATTGAAACTGCAAGGAAAAAAACCTCAAGTCACAAGTAAAGGAAAATCCAACAAAATACCAGCTGAACTCTCAATAGAAACTTTGAAACTTAGAAGAGCCTCAGGGAATGTATTGAAGCCCTAAAAGACTGTGGTGGCAGTCAAGCTAAAATGATATACCCAGCAAAACATTCTGAAGGACTGAAGGAGAAAGGCAAACTTTCCATGACACAAACAACCTAAAACATTTTATATAAAAAAAACCCTAAAGAAAATAACAGAAGCCATATTTCTGTGGAAAGAAATACCAAGTCATGATTACTAAAACACGAAATATTACCAAGAATACAAAGAACACCCAAACCAACAATTGTACCATAGTAAAAAAAAACAGATCTAATTGATACCTTTAAATACTAATGGCCTCAATTCTGTAATCAAAATACAGACTGACTGGATCAATTAACAAAATCCATTCATTTGTTGTCTACAAGAAACATATCTTAGTTTTAAAGATAGGCAACCCCTTAGAGTAAAAGAAAGGACAAAAGTACTCCCATCAAATGAGACCAGGAAGCCAGCATGCATTGGTGTCCCAATATCTGATAAAAAATAGATCTCAAAGTAAAATTGATCAGAAGAGAGGAGATGGGACACCTCATTCTAAGCAAGGGAAGAATTAACCAAGAAGACCAAGTCCCTATCCTAAGCATATACGTACTAATCTCTGGACATCCAATTTCAGAAAAAAAAATCTACTACTGGTTTTAAAGACACAGGTTAACAACAATGCATTAATATTAGGTGATTTCTTTTTTTAATTAGATATTTTCTTCATTTACATTTCAAATGCTATCCTCAAAGCCCCCTATTCCCTACCCTGCTCCTCAACCCACCCACTCCCGCTTCCTGGCCCTGGCATTCCCCTGTACTGGGGCATATAATCCTCACAAGACCAAGGGCCTCTCCTCCCATTGATGGCCGACTAGGCCAGCCTCTGATACATGTGCAACTAGAAACACAGCTCTGGGGGGTACTCGTTAGTTCATATTGTTGAATAGCCCACTTTTAAACATTTAAATTATAGGAAAATATTATAACATAGAAAAACAAAATTCAGAATTTAGTTTAATTAAAATAAACAACTTACTCCTTTATATTTGAAAGCCTAACTGAAAGCAATGGATTTTAAAAGATGGCCAGACTACCAAATCAAACAAAGAATTATTCAACCAAAATAGGAGAAATTGAAACAGTAATGCCTTCTAAGGGTTAAAAAAATGTCCAGGACAGATAGATTCAAGCAGAATTCTACCAGACATTCAAAGAATTAAGGCCAACAATTGACAAGTGAAAATCTACTGCACAGCTCAAAACTCAACTGGGTGAAGAAGTAGCCCATTGGATGGGAATTCTTTGCCAGCTAAACATCTGATAGAGTACTAATGTCCAGAATATATAAAAACTTCAAAAAACAAGGAGTCAAAATCAAATACCTATTGAAAAGTGGGCATAGGACTTCAAGAGAGAAGTCTCAAAATAAGAAAAAACAATGGCTAAGAAATATCTCAAAAAATGTTCACCCAATCCTAATGGATACATCTACTAAACACGCCCATACCAAGGGCTCAGGGAACATGGTAGAATATAAAGTGGAAAGACTATAAGGGACAGAAGATCAAGGAGTTCGCTGTGTGGTTTTGTTGACTAGTAATACCGGAAGCTGTGTCTATAAAGTCTCACTGACATGACTGCCCAATCCCGAGCTGACCAAGAGTGACATCAATAGACATACCATGGTAGATGAGGTAAAGCCCATGAAGCCCCAACCCTG
>LR749492.1:2793006-2900716 GCA_902729485.2 Mus minutoides
ATCCATGTGTGACTCTAAAATAATAAGGAGGGATATATGGGGAGGTTTGGAAGGGAAAAAAAGGCAAAAATGTAATTATATTGTAATAAAAATTGAAATCAAAGTTAAAAAGTCAATAGATTTCAAAGGGACAGTTTGTGACATTATATATGTTTCAATTCAATAACTTAATTATTAAAAATGTATCTTATGGAAATGAATTACCATATTAAATAATCATATAGTTGTACAAAGTTATTTATATATAGTGTCAAAACATGAATACTATATGACTATTGGCATAATAGTAGATAAGTTAAGCAGTGTTCATGACTGGAGTTGTTTCTTAGTGGCAGAACACTTGAACTTACATAAGTAAGGTTCTAGGTTCAGTCCTCAGTAGTGGCAAAAGGGGGAAAAAATGTTTCTGCTATTTTTCAGTGGCACATATACTGAAAGTGGAACGACACAGAGAAGCTTCGCATGGCTCCTGAAAATGGATAACACACAAATTCATGAAGCATTTCATACTCTTTTTAAAAAGGTAGTATTTGTACAGCATTCATTGGAATTAGACGAGCCATTACAAGTCATAAGCAGGAAGTTTGACAATAGTTGCAATTGTTATCCTAATTAATTATGATTAGAATTAATTCAACATAGCACTATCCATTAATGAAGCGAAAGCTTCAAGCAGCATGCCCCTTTCCTCTGACATCCACAGTGTTTTCATGCTCGTCCCCTCCTTAGAGTAAAGAAATCTGTGAACAAACGCAGCTCTCTAACTACCCGAGTAAATGCACACAGACTGGCAGGGCACTGCAAGTAAAAGCTTCGTGGAAAGACCTAAGACATTTTAAAACAGTTTTTTGTATGTAGCCCAGGTTAGACTGGACTTCTAGACCCCCTTATTTAACCCTACCAAATGCTGACATTCCAAGTGTGAGTTACCATGCCAGGAAAGATTTAAAATTTTTCTTTTATTACTTTTAGACCCTTGAGATAAAATTATGTTTTTTCTCTCCTCCTATTGAAATAAAATGATGTCGTTTCCCTTTCCTCTCTCCAGCCCTCTGAGCCAACCTCCCTATAGCCCCTTCATGCCATCCCACTCGCAAGTTGATAGCCTTTCTCATTTATTATTGTAACGTTAAATATGTGTGTGGCATGCACGCACGTGCCTGCTGAGTCCATTTTTGTTGACAGTGTGTAATTGGTTTCAAGGCTGTTTGCTCTGGGTTGGACAACCAATGAAGGCGCTCATTCCTGAGAGAGGCTACTTCCCCTTTTCTCAGCTCTCATTAGCTCTCCGCCTCATTGCGGTCCATGAATAGTTCCCCTTCCACCTTAACTTGTCTATTGACAGTTCCGTTTCTCTGGTCTTGTTTTAGCAGCCATTTCCAGGAGAGACTGTTTCACAGCAGTACTGGTTCTTACAAACTTCTTGGCCTCTCTTCCATGATGTTCCCTGAGCCATCGAAGCAGGAGCTATGATGTAGACCAGTGGGGGCTGGGTTCTTCCGTCTGTTGATCACTGGGTTGCGTCCAGTTGCGGGTTTCTGTGATATTTTTTTTCTCTCTCTCTTTTGTGAAGAGAGGCTTCTTGGATGAACTGTAATATAATGATAAGGTTTAGAATGTCATAAAGAATGATGCTGGTCTTGCAAAGCAGTGCTGGTAGATTCTTTTCTAAGAGTCATGACTGCAGAAGCTGGCAAGTTAAGAGTACCAAGCATGGCTTCCGTCCTGTTGAGTAGGACTTAAGTCCAATTAGCCAGCCATTTGTTGCCACCAAAACATGAGTGCCATTTCTTGCACCTTTCTGGGTATCTTGCTATGCTGTTCATAGCCATGCTTCATATGTACTGCTGCTAGGTAGGACTGGGTGGGTTTTAATTGCTTCTCTCTCTTGGAAGTTTGCATGGTAATTTCTGGAACCACGGAAGCTAGACCACAGCAGAGGCTTCTATTCCAGACCTAGCTCGAATCATCTGAGTCTTGGGTCTTCAATGTGTGGCATCTTCAGCAATATTTGCCCACCCATAGGCCCTTGAAAGGCACCCAAAGCTACACTGGTAAACTGTATTGTTGGGAAGAATCCCTTGCACTACCCTGACCAACAATTTGAAAGATATTTCTGTGGCTGGTACAAAGAGTTTTTGTTACTTTATGGTTTTTATGGGCAATGTTGTTGGCACAATACATACCATTATATGCATCTGGTATAAGTTTAGTTAAATGTAAAATAATGTCATTCATTGAGGCTTTATCAAACAAACTTGGTGAAGAACTCTCTGCTCCTTCTCCTGCACCATGTCTGCCTGCACAGGGCCATGCTTCCCACCATGACAGTAATGGACTATATCTCAAAAGCTCTAAGCCAGCCCCAGTAAAATGCTTTCCTTTATAAGGGTTGCTGTGGTCATTGAGTGTCTTCACAGAAATAGAGATCCTAAAAGAGTGTTATTTGTCCCTCTTCTCTCCTTTTGTATTGACTTCCCTCCTTCCTCCTAGTTGGACCTTTCCTGTCCTAATTCCATTTCCTACTTCACATCACCTGTATCCTGCTGTTTGTCACCTAACCTCTCCCCCACAACACATTCACACCTGGTTCCCTTGTACTTCTTCTCTGTGGTTGTTTATGTTGTATACTCATGCATGAAGGTTTGAAGCTAGGAACTGAGATAAGACACAATATACAGCATTTCTCTTTCTAGTTCTGGGCTACCTCACTCAACGCAATCTTTTCTGAGTCCATTCAATATCTGGAATTTTCATGACTTCCTTTTAATTCACCACTGAATAGTATTTTATTGTCACTATTTTAAACTTTTAGCTATCTGTATTGCTAATATTAAAATCCTATTTCTAAACGTCTCGCCCAATTCATCAGAGATGTTAGTGAGTTAGATGATTAATCTTTTACATCATGATAACAGTGTCACTTTCAGGAATATCTGAAAACTGAGGTTCAGATAAGTCAACATCTTGACCATCCCATTTTTCTCTCCAACTGTTTTAAAAGTCACACAGATAATTGAAACAGTATTTCCTCTAAGGCACCTATTTTGTTTTTTGATTAGTTAAAACTGGTTACAGCGATGCCTGATTTATTTGCATGAGAATCACCTGGGGCATCTTGTTAAAAGTCAGACTTTGATTTGGTGGATTTCATATAAGACCTGTGATTCTTTATTATAACAAGTTATTGGTGATCCTTTTGTTACTGGTCTTAAAAGCCATACTTGAATAATTTTATATCTTACTCATCTGTATTGAATCCAGAGAGTCCATATACTAGTGATTGTGCTGATGTGTGCATATATATAATTCATACATACATAAGCATAAAATATGTACAATTTTATATATACATAATCATAATATATGGAGAGATTTGTTTCGCTAAATTGGGAAAGCAGCTCATTTAAATAATTTATGCTAAACAGGCAGCCTGGTTTTCTTACCATTTTCATTTGAAACAAGGATAATGAACACTAGTTATCTAATATTTCTAGATTCTATGGGGAGAAAATGAAATAAATAATATGATGCAGAGATTTTCTGTCTTCATGAAGCTAGGTTTGTTTAATAATATGAACAGGATACGGTTGCAAATGTTTTAAAGGCATCAATGACCTCTAGCAACTTTAGACTTGGCGCCTAGCAGTCTTCTGTTGCATAGACCGTGTTTGGTCAGTAAATAACACATGGACAAATTTGTGAACATTTGTTATGTCTGCGCTCCAAAGCCAGGGAAAGGGGGTCTTGAAGGGCTCAAGTTTAAGAAGAACAGGAGAAGCAGATATGATATGGTTTATTCACAGGCACACAGGACACAACAGCAGATAACCAGACACATGCTAGACACAGGTCAGCAGGCACAGGCACTTGTGTTGACTAGGAGTAGGCACATTGGATTGCAAGCACATACAGATACATGCACACACACACACACACACACACACACGCACACACACACACACACAGAGGCTGGCAAAGGCAAATACCAAGTGGACACCTAGGTAAAAGGCATTTGCCTCTGGTCTCAAGGTTTTCCGTCTTATCCTGTGGCAACCTTTACTGCCTACCTCCTGGTCTGCTAGAGGTCCAGGGTTAGCTATTCCTTGCCCATTATGGGTTTCCATATCAGTGTCACATTGCTTAAACCTTGATCAGCCATTGTGACCTTCTGATTCCAGCACTGCATCCCTTTCAGACAACTTCCAGTTTGTCATGGCAGACCCCTTGGAGTACGCTTTGGCTTATAATCTGTAATATAGACAACATGTTACAGGTTTTTGTATATTTCAGTTTCTCACACTCTGTAGTCTCCTTAGGATCTCTGTAGGTGATCCAAGCCCTTGAGCTCTGTTTTCTTAGGTAGTACAGTGTCTTTTCAACTGGAAGCTTCCACAGGGCCTATGTTCTATTTTTCAGTACCCCACATAGAGTGTTGACAGATGATTTATTACTACTAGACATATAGCCCTTATTCTAATCTGCTAGCTGCTTTGGCCAAACCTTGTTTATGTTCAATAATATCAGTGGACAGTGACACTGTTGCCACTTTTCTTGGACATCTAGGAGACTAGGAGGTTGATGATAATAATTGACATAAGATAACAAAAAACACAGAGTAACTAGTGATGTGACCCATTATATAACTACATATGACAAGAAGCCACTTTTGAATTTTATATAAATATGTCCTTGAAACCAGAAGCAAGTGGCTTTTACCCATAGTCCTCCATTGACACCATCAGCATATCAAGTATTGGGGAGTGAGGTGGCCTTTTCTTTGTAGGGATTTGGTTCCATGGGATCTACCTCTAGGGTGCCTGTATCCCGTGACTGCATGTTTTACCGGTCCCAAGACATCTCGTAACTCTGTTGTTAAGGAATTTCTACTGAAAACCTTTCTGTTCAGACAAGCCAGTCCCTTGCACTCTGGAGTCATCCACCACAATCCTCATTATTTTAATGCTGCTCACTCATGTGATGGTGCAGCGTCACTTCCTTGGTCATGCTCAGGACATGCAAGCGCGGGGGCGCGCGCGCGCGCGTGTATGTGTGTGTGTGTGTGTGTGTGTGTGTGTGTGTGTGTGTTTGTGTGTGTGTGTATTCTGATATATATCTTAGAATTGAAGAAGTGATCTTTAAAAAAAGTAATGATAGCTAAATTACACCTCAGATGCTCAGAACCTGTCATTTGGTACCTGAGGCTGGATGTTTCAGTAGTTGGAGTAGATCCAGAATAGCTCTCTCTCACTGGGGGTAGGGGATGGGTGTGGGATGTATGTGACAACTGGCAGTTACTCAGTACTCACGGCTGGGTGTCTTGGTAGTTCTGACCTGTCTGCAGAAGCATAGAAATTTCCAGGAGAGCCACTGGTCTCTATTCTATGGAGAAAGCTTGGAAATACTGGCTCTACTGTCAGCAAAGGCAGCAGCAGCAGCAACAGCGAAGCCAATAACTGAGCAGCAAGAGGGAAGGCTAAGCAAGAAAAGGGCACAAGAAATCTCCTTCTGAGATGCCCGTTTTCTCTGGAATGCTTCCCAAATGTGCTGCCCACAATTGTCGTGGGCCTTCCCACATCAATCAAGGCAATCGGGACAATTCTTCCAGTGCGTCTCCCTACTCATTTGATTCTAATTTGTGACAAGTTGACATTGAAGACAACTACAATAGCCACCAAAGCATGGCAAATTGTGGGTCTATGCATATCCACATGGGACAAAATTACAACCATCCATTGTTGACCTTTCCTGGTAATGGCAAATTGTTCTTGACCCCCCTTTCTGGAGCAGTGTCAATGGAGAAGAAAGTTCTTATATTGCAGTTCTTCTGGGAATTCCTGAACAAAAAGCTACTTACCCAGAGTTGCTTCTCAATATAGAATAGTTTGTGTGACTTTTATGCCCCACAGATAGCTGATGTTGGTATACACAGACCAGCCCTCTGAGGCCTAGCAGCATTTTGGAGGGGTGGTGTGGGCAGCCCTTTACCATGATTTTTAACCTGCAGAATTTAGACTCACCAGTTGGTGTTTGGAATGTGGCTAGCCCCTACAAGGTGTCCAACCCTAGAATGTATTTAGATACTGGGGAGACATCCTTATATACTGCTAGTGGGCCAAATGGCCAATCCTTAGCAGCAGAGTCACTGCTATGATCTTGAATATGTGGTCACCATATTCTCTCTATGTTGCTGGTCCGTATGTCTGCTCCAGAAACACAATGTGTGCTCACATGGACAGTGTCAGTATCCATGAGCTCCAGCACTCTCCACATTGCTGTGGTACAAACATACCTGTTAGTTCAGCTTGAGTCCTCTGCTCTTCTGCAGTATCCCTCAGCCAGGCACCTTGGTCCCACCTTCACACAAAAGGGTGAAGTTATCTGATGTAGGCATCAGAAAATCCTTTATATGTGCCTGGGCATACTTGTTAGTTTTGACTTAGTTTTGACTTAGTGTTCATTAGAAAATTGCTGGTATCATGGAAGCAGTCTCAGATTCATTTAACTGGCAATTGATCAAGTCTAGCTTCTAAGAACTCTACCCACTTCTAGGTATGAGAGATACACTGGACTTCTGGTGTTAGTTTGGGGTTGTGTGTGATCTAGTTCATCTTCCCTTTCCCTTGGAGGCAACCTGGGCAGCTCAGATTTACACCTGCTCTCTCTCTTTTTTTTTCTTGGCTTATAAATTGCACAGGGATGCACTGCTATAATCACTTTCTGGATATGATGGCCCACAAAGGGCCTATACTACAATCAGAGTCCTAAATACACTGCCCAGAGCATAGGCTAAGAACAAGTCACTCATTTCTAATAGTAAAATGTTCTCACTTGGCCCCATGGGAGTTTGCATCAGACATGGTCTGGCACATTCCCAACTCAGGGAATATATATATATATATATATATATATATATATATATATATATACTAATTCCATGTAATAAGTCCATTTATAGTCTTTGGCAACTTACCAGCATTGTCCTATAATGGATGCTCTTCAACTAGCATACATATTATTAGCAAGTGTTTTTCCTGATTAGGTGGTCATAGAATCTACAATCAATGACTAAAATGGGGCAGATGGTAATGGATGCTAATTTCTCTAGCTCCTCTGCCATCCGTGAGACACTCTCTACCCTCTCATCCCAGAGGTAATGACTAGGCAGGGACTAGCTTCTCAGGACTCTGTCTGAACTACTTTCCCAGTTACTATGACTTTGTCATAGTGTAAGGAGTATAAGGTATAGATTTAATTTTTTTGAAGCCTGCTTTTAATGAAGCTTCTTAAATGCTTTAACCTTCCTTCTAGCCCACTACTCACCAGAGGTAGTGGAAAAGAAATGATATGGGGCAAGTAGACCTGTCTAGAAATTGTTCTTTGGAGCAAATTTCATCTGTGTTGTCAGGAAATCAGCAGTTCAGTTCACACGAGTCAGCAGCTGTAGCTTGATCCACTTGCAAACCTTTCATAGATATGCCAGCAGTCCAGTTCAGTAGAGTCAGGATAGCAAATACAAATCAGCAAGAGGGACCAGGGTCGATGGGAATCCCAGGAGAAGTTTTTGGCTGTGCCTCTTTCAGCAAAGTGAAGATCAGTGAAGATGCGAGATCAACAAGCATTGCACAGCAATGCCAAGACCAGGCAAGCCAAGTTCAGTCTCTGTTATAGTCCATGGAGTCCTAGTTATACTCCCTCCGCACATCATATGTCCTCCACAGGTCTTGCCTCACCGAGTGTCTTGCCTCAGCACATGTTTTGCCTTAGCATATGAGACTGCATCAGCTGACATCATTCTGCCAATGACCTGAGTCCATGTAAGTGGCAAGAAGTTGCAGCATACCATGAGAAGTCTTTTGGTGTGTCTCTCTCTGTGGAGCCCCGACAAAAGGAGCTCAGCTATGCAGTGTAAGGTGGACCAGTTCATGGGTGTCCTTAGCAAAGAATCCTTCATCACTTGCTTGCTTTAGCCAAACATCTTTCACCTCTGTCTGCTTCAGTGAAATGGTCCTTCATGTGTCTGCTTTAATAAAACATCGTTTCCCTCATGTCTGCTTCAAGAAAACATACCTTCATGTGTTTGATCCAGCAAGACATCATCCAATACAACTGACTTTCCAAAGAATCCTTAAGTTTCCATTTCAGAAGAGCATACATTATATGGTTGGCCTCTACCCATGGGCCTGACCATCAAACTCAAGAATTCAAGAAAGGTTCTAACACCTTTCTTTCTTTCTTTCTTTCTTTCTTTCTTTCTTTCTTTCTTTCTTTCTTTCTTTCTTTCTTTCTTTCTTCTTCCTCTCCTTCTCCTTCTCCTTCTCTTCCTCCTTTTCTTCCTTCTCCTCCTCTCCTTCTCTTCCTCCTCCTCTCTGTCCTCTCTCTCTATTCCTCTTCTCTCTCTCTTTGTCTCTGTCTCTCTGTGTCTGTCTGTCTGTCTGTCTGTCTGTCTGTCTGTCTCTCTCTCTCTCTCTCTCTCTCTCTCTTACAGATTACCAGTCAAGAATGTAGCAGTTGTTAATGGACATTCTACCTCACCATTAATAGGGGTGCTCTCATGGAGCTCACAGTTCAAAGCACACACACACGGGCTTCTATTTTCTCCTCAATAGCCAATAGATCATGAAACTTCCCAGCATATGTTTTCTTCATTAGCAGCCTTTAATGCAGCCAGGAACAACTAACCTACACCACCTCACTGTTATGTGCTCCTTTCTTAGCATGGCATCTTCCAAGACCCAGGAAGCCTCCTCTTCTAATAATAAAAAGTTCCATCTACTTTGTCCCAGCTTGCTATGAGGGCCCAGAAGGCAGGAATAGCTGCCACAGCACGTCATGTGCTGTGATTGGGACACATCTACTGCAGAATTCTCTCTGTTACTGGGGAAGATTTATGCATAAAGGCATATTCTGCCTACTATGCCAAAACTAGGAAAGGGCATTTTGAGGTGCTAAAAGTTAAAGAGTGTACAAAGGAGCCACAAGTAGATGTGCAATACATTATTAACTAATGCACACATAGCCATCAGCTGACACATATGGGGAGCACAAGGTGGGCACAAGCATACATTCAAACCAGTATATAGAAACAGAAGTCCACAGTCAGACACACAGGCAAGACCAGGTGAAGGCATAGGCAGAAGTCACTTGCCTCTGATTTCAATGACATATTTATATAAAACTCAAATAAACATTATGTTTTTACAGCAGTTACATAATTGGTTACATCATCACCTATACCAGGTTCCCTGGATATCCCAGGTCAGCCATCATTAGCTGACTCATGGTTCCTGGGATATCTAGTCTTATCCATCTCTGGCTCATTCCAGATAACCATATCAGTGCTATGTTCTCTAAATTTTAATTTGCCTTTCCAGCCTTCTGTTGCACCAAACACCTATGGCCATTAATGTGATGTAGCCTATGCATCAATTTTCAGCTACTGCATGGTATAGTATCTGTGTGCTCAGAGGTCTACAGCACTCACTGCTCTTGTACTAGACATTAGAGCTCAGTTCTGAGCATTCACATCAGCTAACTCACAACTACCTATAACTCCAGCTCCAGGAGATCTGACACCTCTTCTGTTCTCCAAAAGTCACAGATTCATGTCACACACACACACACACACACACACACACACAAATTAAAATAATAAATCTTTTAAAAAGACAATGTTCTCCTTTTTTCCAGCAGATTGACTCCAAGTTTGATTATATTCTTCATTTTTGTGGAGAGTCTTAGTCACAGTGAGGCTGTTCTTTGTGAGTTCGTGTTTGAACTGGTGATGTCTTCTACAGCAAGTGCAAAACTGCCAACCGCCTTATTTTCTAGACAGTGTCCTATGAAAAAGTAATATTCAGCAGTCAGTGCATATCCATCAGGGTGCATTAAAAAGTATCATATTAAAAATTCTTTCCTCATTTCTTTCTTTGCGTACATAATGTATTGCTTTCTCCTACTGAATCGTGATTGTTGCTATAGCAATGTTTTAAGCACACTCCTAGATCAATATGAGAACTGCAGAAACAAATATTCTATGCAATCTGTGAGTCTAACGCCATACTCCCACTCTTATTTGTTCAATTGTAGAATAAAAATTTGGGCAACTTCTCGCAACTAGAGACTTTTCTGCTGTGAAGAACTAATCAATCAACATATGCCCTGTGACTACTTCCCAGCAGAGGTTCTTGCAAGGCACTAAACATCAATTGCAATAGTGTGTGCAGGGACAGCGTGCCTGTCAACACAAGGAAGTACAATGCTAAGTTCATCAGAACTCCAGTATCCCACCACCCCATGCAGTGTCTACTCTGATTTTTATTTATTACATCTCAAAGCTTATCTAAGAAAATTATCTTTCTGTTTTCATTGCCCTATTCATCTTAAGCCTCCCACTGCAGTCTCCAACCTACCCACAGACATATATCTCAGTTATCACACACAGCTTGCACAAAATATGAGAAATGAGTTGGAATTTCTTATACAGAGGACTTAGAACTTCTAATTGTTTATCTGCTTCCTTCTGTACTAAAGCTACATGCCCAAGCCAGGCTTATTATGACAAGATGGAGACACGGATTTCACAAGACCACACTATCTTTGAGTGATGCAACACAGCCAGAGCATTCCCGTTTAGTCCAGTTACAGCAATATGCATCTATGGAGAGCATAAGAGGAGGCTTTGGTCCCCTCTCCGTGCTTCCATCTATGTGACCCCAAACCAGGCGTTTCTCTCAAGCATGCTCTCAAGTATCCAAAAAAGATAGAGCTGTACTTAACAACCAGCACTCTGCTGATCACAAATCCTGGCAGCTCTGGGCAACAGAGTAAAGTAGGAGGCCTGCAGTCCACTTTGCTCCTTTGCTCTGTTTGTGCTCCTTGACGACTCTCTGCAGTACCCACTATTACTTCCCTTTGAAATGGGCCATTAGACACATCCTATCTGTCAGAAAGATTTAATTCGGTATTTCCCAGTTATACATATTCTTATTATAAAAATGGATTCTAAGGTTCTAAGAGAAGGCGAACATTTGTTATTTCAAACTTAAACGAGTATTTATAACTTAGATGACCAAAAGTAAATTGCATTACTAGGCAATTGGTTAAGTTGTCATAAAATGCTTTAGATCCATATTTAGAAATAAAATAATGCCCTGATATAAATGGCTTCTAAACATCTGCCCTATGGCAGTCTGTCATTGTAGCATTGACTTAAAAATCATACTTAACCTTTAAAATGGACCATTATTGTAGCAACTATCTGTATTTAAAATGCTGGGGGTGATAGCTGTCAGTAAAGTGCTTGCCTTGAGACCTTGGTTTGATTTCAAGAACTCACATAAAAGAAGCTGGGCATTGGGTCTGGGGCTTGCAAATAGTCCAGGTCTCTTTCCCAGCATCCACATGGTAATTCACAAACATTTATAGCTCCAGTTACAGAGAACCTGATGCCTTCTGACTTCTGCAAGCATCAGGCATGCAAACGATCAAGTGACTCTCATATACATGCAGCAAAACATTCATACACATTAAAAAATCAAAAAGGATGAGGAAGAGGAAAGGCAGGAGGTGCTACTGCTGCTAGTTATTGTGGTCCATGTTTGTAACCCCAGCCCTAGGAAGACCCAAACAGGCAGATCCCTGGAGCTTGGAGTTCCAAGGCAATGAGAAAATCTGTCTCCAAAAGAAAAAAAATTTTTAAAAACGACGCCTGAAGAACAAGAACAAGACTGTCCCCTGACCTTCATACAGGTGAATATGGGTACAAGCACATCTGCACACACGTAAACATATACACATGATGAAAATAAATAAAATTAAAACTATTTACATTGAGAATAATTTTTTAAACTAGTTATATAGACATTTTATTACAGTTATACAAAGAATACTTAAATATACTCTTAAAATATTAAATTACCATTTAAATTGTAACATTTGGCATACAATTTACTGTGCCACTCAGTAAAGTACTGATTATCCTCATTCTGACAAAATTGCATCTGCCCAATTAATTGAAAATTGACTACTCTTTCAGTAGTGTAAAAATTTTCTGAGTCAGATTCAGTTCTTCTGTACATCTCTGTCACCACAGGTTTTCCTGACCAGGACGTTTTTCTGTAGTAAGAGAAATTCAAAATCAATCATTTGCAGAAGCTCTGGATGTTTAGCTGTTAGGGAATCAGTAATATCACATAGAAAGCATATTCGATATCTTTCTAATTCCTGAAATTAAATGGAAAACATAATTGTAACAACATCATAATTAATCAGAACTTTATTCTTTTCTAGGGTCCTCAGGGCATGTAGCAGAATGAGCTGGTGTGAGCAGTTTCTCTTCTTATACACTGTCCTCATGACTAGCTTCCCAAACATACAACTGCTGGAACACGAACACAATAAAATTGGAAGACAAGACAAACATGCGTGTGCGCGGGCACACGCGCGCGCGTGCACACACACACACACACACACACACACACACAAACTATGCTGACTTGTTTAATGTCAGCTTGACAGAAAGTAGAGTCATTTATGAAGAATAAATGTCCATTGAGAAAATCTCCCCACCAGACGAGCTGTTGAGGAAGCCTGTGGTGCATTTTCTTAATGCATGATTGATGTAAGAGACCCAGTCCATTGTGGGTGGTGGTACTCCGAGGCAGGTGGTCCTGCTAGGTATAAAAAGGGCTGAGTGAGCCATGGACTGCAAGCTAGTAAAAAGTAATTCTCAACACCCCTGGCCTCCATTCCTGACTCTAGGTTCGTGCTTTAAGCTCTTGCCCTGACTTCCCTGGATGATGGACTACAAGTTGTAAACTGAAACAAACCCCTTCATTTTCATATTGGTCATGATGTTTCAGCACAGAAATAGAAACCCTAACAAGATATACATGTGCACATAATAATACAGGAGACATAGCAAAGTTCAAGCTAGAGCAGCATAGCCTATTGTGTGATGTGACAGCAGCCTACAGGGACTGAATGGATCAAAGCCCTTGGCATTGTCATTTCAGTGTCCAAATAGCTGAAATTTCAGCCTTGGCTCTGAATGACACCAGAAGCCTATTAGGGCTGTGAGAATGAAAGTCATAGCTATGAAGGTTGGCTCTTCCCATTTGTTCAGCCTACAAGGTTGTCTTTCTGGAAAAAGCTATCATCAGAAATCAAAACCTAAGCTTGATAAAGTCTGGGTCTGTACCTCAAATTTATGCTACACTCAAGCTCAAAGAGTTTAAGGCAAGTGAACTGGCTTGAAAATGCGTCGCTACAAACATTGGGGCCCTGAGGCCCAGAAGAAGGATTTCCAACTGAGGAGAGCTGGGAAAGATTCCTAGTGAAAGCAGGATTTGGAGGGCAACAAGGATCCCAGCTCACAGAATTAGAGATGGATATCTCAAGTGTAGTGACAGTTTTGGAGTTTTGGTTTCTTCCAAAAACACAGAAATATTATTGAAAAGATGTTTTCATTTTAATCTCAAGTATGAGATATAGGGGTACTTCATGGTATCCACAATGTTTGGCCTCAAGCTCCAGCAGGGACATAATTTTACCCTTTGAAATAGTTTCTGTGATTGTGTGACATTTGGAACCCTGGAGACTTTTCAGAAGGTGTATAAATGCTAGGGCACAAAGAGGTGGGTTGTTCGTTGGTTGGTTGTTGTTGATTGATGTTGGTCTTGGTTTGTTAAGTACGCATACACAAAGAAGAAACAAAAAGAAGAAATTAGATATCTTGATTAAGATCTAACTTGCATCAAGGAACTCAATACCCTTAATCAGCAGTAAGTAGTCTAATGATAACTTCTGCCCCTTTATAACCCCTGACTTTATTCAGAGCTCCCCTTCCTTTCCCCTCTATCCATTTTTCTCTTATCTAGTATTATGGAGTTGAAAGTGTGGAAGCAAAAAGGTGAATGAGAATGGAAGAAAGAAGAGTCCACAAAGTAGACAAAGAGTAACATTCAAGTGGAGACCTACCTAGACAAAAGCATATGAGAAAATGTGTCATAAGGTAAGAAGTTTGCTAGGGATGCATATAGATCAATTGATAGGGTCCTTGTTTGGTGTGATATCCTGGATTTAATCCTCAGAACTGTAAAAATTGGTTTATGAATTGAATATTAGGATAGTGACATAATATAATCAAGGTTCTTTCATTGTGAAATTGATATAAAAATTGGGGGAAGTAGTACAGTGTAGAATGTTTCTCTAAAATAGTTGGTGTTGTGTTCAGATGGATTGCAAATATTACAGTGTATAAGGAGAGCAATGAAGTATGGGAATTTTTCTGTATAATGAATAATATAAATAATGCATGTATGAATGAATGAATGAGCTATTCCCATTTTTTTTTGGAGAGGAAAGTGTTTATTTGCCTTATACTTCCTTATCACTGTTTATGAATAAAGGAAATGAGAATTAGAATTCAAACAGGGAAGTAACCTGGAGGCAGGAGCTGACACAGAGGACATGTGCCACAGACATCCCAGTGCAGAGCTTGGCAGGCCTAAAAACCTACAAGCACTCATGAGACACATGGGTTTCAAAAGGAACTCATTCTCCTGGGAAAACATTCTCATAACCAGTTTTATCCCTGAATTTAGTCTGGTGCATAGATCATTCAGTGGGAATTTTTATATTAAGCATAGAATGAATCTTGACATAAGCTAAGACTTTCAGTGTTCCAACAGTCCTAGAGAATTCTTGATTTTCAGAGGGAATTCAGATAACTCTCTAAGGACAGGGAGACTAATTAGCATTACATAGGAAGAAGCCAAAGCAGCTCAGAGCTGGCCTGCAGAAAGTTTGCTAAGGGCAATCACCTCAAGGAATAGATATGAGTTCCCACTGAGAAAGGTATCTTAATTAAAGCCAGGTAGAAACAGACTACTTTGCAGACTAAAAGCAAGTTGGTAAACTCCTCTTCCTTTAGAATCTACCTGGGCCTAGGAGATAAGAGGCCCACTAGTGCGGAACCCCCTACTGCTAGTTTTCACAAGGCTCAAAGGAAAGGCACAAATTGTGACTAGGGTGTGAAATCCTTAGCTGACCCTAGGCAGAGCTGTTTTATCTTTACTATAAACCTACCTGGTTCCTGTAAGTCCTTTTGATGTATTCATTCCTTTGTATTGTGTCATTGTGTATTGTGTCATTGTAACTTGATGGATGTACCTCGCCTGGTTTCTTCCCCACTGTATAAAAGTTTGGTGCTCAATCTCACAATTACACTCAGATATTACACACTCCCTTGTGTGTAAGTCTGTTTGTCACCCACATTCACCGAATCCTGCCCACTTGCTTCAGAGAACTCTGACATATGCAGACAAGGGATCCAGAGGGTCGGCAGCAGACATAGAGGAGAGCTGCTTACTGGCTTACTCCTTATGGCCTTCTCAGTTTGCTTTCTTATTCAACACAGGACCACCAACCCAGGGGTACCCCCCCCCCACACACACAATGGGTCAGGCCCTCTACATTAATTTTTTTTCAATTTTTTAATTAGATATTTTCTTAATTTACATTTCAAATGCTATCCTGAACGTCCCCATCCCACTCCCCCCGCCCTGCTCCCCTGCCCACCCACTCCCACTTCTTGGCCCTGGTGTTCCCCTGTATTGGGGCATATAAAGATTGCAGTACCAAGGGGCCTCTCCTCCCAATGATGGCCGACTAGGCCATCTTCTGCTACATATGGAGCTAGAGACACGAGTTCTGGGGGTTCTGGTTAGTTCATATTGTTGTTCCTCTTCTAGGGTTGCAGACCCCTTCAGCTCCTGGGGTTCTATCTCTAGCTTCTCCAATGGGGGCCCCGTGTTTCCTCTTATGGATGACTGTGACCATCCACTTCTACGGGAGTCAGCTATATTATTCCCACTATTATATACCCTCTTACTTTCTCTAGGTTCTATTGAGTGAATTATCATTTGTCTTCAGATAAACAAATCCTTGGTGATAGGGGACTATGTGTTGTTCCAGAGGACAAATGAGAAGCAGTTCCACTTTTGTGTAATTTGGAGTGTTATTATTCTCAGTTCCAATTTGAGACTTATACTTGCACCACTGTTTGTCTAGTGCATCTCACTCAGTCATGAGCAACTGCTCCCTGAGTCTTTTTGTGCAGCTTTGGAGAATTGTTGCAGCCTTCTGAAAATTCTCCCTAGAATTTCTCTGAAGTGAATTTTGAATGGCCTGCATAGTTAAACCTGCTAGTCAGACTGCACCTAAGAGTCTCTACATGAAGGAACACAGCCTACTCTTTCTTCTACACGGTGTTGTATCACATAGACATTTAACTTTATTAATGTAGATTTGGTTCTTCAGAGAAGAATCAAACTGTAAATAGTTTATGTTTAATGAGCCATGTAAAATCTCTAACACATAGTCATCATTTGTTGTTTGATTTTATAACATCTTTAAAAATATAAAAGATAATCTTAGCTCAAAGACCATACAAGATCAGACTTGGGCCAGGTTTAGTCTACTGGAAGTGATTTGTCAATCCCTGATACCGATCAACCCAACGAACACACCATTTTTGACATTTAATTACAAGGATGTTCAGAGCTAGCATGAATGAGTAAGTGCCTGAGGCCCTGGGGAATGTTACTTGAAGTGCTGTGTCTAGCTGAAGAGAATGTTCAGAACACAAGCTAGTACTTGCATGAAAAACCCAAAGCACCCATCAAAAAGAAATCATTTTCAAAATGAAGTCTTGCTTGTATAGCAAGCAGCAAAATTTCAATTCAAACAGACATGCAGAAGGAACTGGAAAATTAGAACCATGGACAGCCAATAACTTAAAGCAAAAGAAGTCAGGTGTCCTAGGAGACATGTACAAAGCTGAGGATGGAAGTTTAAGACCCTGCATCAACAAAAGCCATAGCCTGATGCCTTGTCCTTCAGGCCATCTTGGACTTATTAGACACCTGTGCCATAACTACCTGTTATAATTATAAACCTATACAGAAATATAAAGCTGTTCTGGAGAATGGGAAAGATACATTGAGAAAGAAGTATGAGGGGAGAAAGAGAGAGAGAGAGAGAGAGAGAGAGAGAGAGAGAGAGAGAGAGAATATACTGAATCAAATTGACTGGGCCACAATTGCCCACATATCTGCTAAAGCATCACTTCTGATGTGTCTATAGGATGTTTCTAGAAGACATTAACATTTGAATTGGTAGAGGATAGAAGATCACCCTCATCAATAGGATTAAGTATGATTCAATATTGAGAGGCCAAGCAAAAGAAAAACCTTGTCGGTGGGTAGGGGGCTAAATTCTCTTTGCTTGAGCTGAGATACTGTCTTCTGCCCTCAGACATCAATACTGCTATCCTCCAGTAATCACACTTACAATGGCTCTACATAACAACTTTGCTGGGCCTTCAACTTGCAGATGGCAGATTGTGGGGCTTCTCCAGAGCCATAGTCATGTGAGCTACTCTGTTATAATATCACTCCATCATGTCTGCTGTCTGTTTATTCTCCCTCTCCCTCTCCCTCTCCCTCTCCCTCTCCCTCTCCCTCTTTCTCTTTCTGTCTCTCTCCATCTGTGCCTCTCTGTCTCTCTCCATCTGTCCCTCTCTGTGTGTCTCTCTCTGTGACACACACACACACACACACACACACTTACACACACATGAATGTGTGTGTGCACATTTTCCTAGAGAAATATATATGAAAATGTATGTATATATAATCCAATTTCTTTCTATTTGTTCTCATTCTCTGGAGAACACTGACTAGTAAAGGGATAAGGGAGAAATAAAAGTAAAATTAAAGAGCAAAAAAAAATGGGTAAAATTATAACAGTATATCTTTAAGATGACAGCTGGCGCTCATATTAAGCCTAAACACTTTGATAACACATATATATTTTTTTCTGAATCTGAAAACATACTGTCTTACTAACATGTTATATGGCCACACCAACTAAAGGAGATCAGCAAATCCGTACTTAATCATATGCCTTCTCTGATAAGTCAATAAAAAGGAAACATGATCCTAGATAGGTTGTGGCAGACTTTGCCATGTGAAAATAGTGTGATTTAACTTCAACATGGTGACTAACTAGACAGTCTCCCCTCAATCCAAGTGTCTGAAATTGTAGAACACATGATAGACATTCTACACCATAGATATATAATTGACTGAAGTCTTTTGGTAAATGAACATGTAAATACACATCCATTAAATTAAATGAGCAATAGAAATGAATACACACAAACTTACTACACTTCTAAGGCATTCAAAGGTGAGTGACATGGACCATGACAGAGCAGTCATCATCCTCGGCTAAACAAAACATAGCTTATTAGATTGAATTATTTTATTTTTAAATAAACATTTAAAATCTTTGCTGTATCAGGATAAAGCATTCACAGTGTAGCTGCCTGTTAAAGGATTTATGTCCAGGTTATCTGAAGAACTCTTGGAAGTCAATACTAAAAATTTAGAACATTTTTAGTAGCTGAAAGTTTGAGGTGTCAGCAAATGCAAATGAAGGTGCTTGGTGCCATTAGTCACTGGCATATGGAGAAATGCATATGAAGACCACAGTAAGAGCCATCCTATGTCCAGTGTGACTACTCCCAGGGCCACCCAGGATGCAGATGAGCGCAGAACTCTTCATCACTGATGGGACTGTAGAGAAGTGTGACCACTGTGGAGAAATTTGGCAGTTCTTGATAGAGTTAGCATTCAGCCCAATTATACTTTTAGGCACTTCCCTGAGGAAAAAAAATGAAAATATATGTCCACAGAAAAATATGAAGCAATAGTAGTTTTATCCATGATCTAAAAACTCCTGGAAAGTATTAAAAATCCATCACAGGTGGATTAATCAAATTACAGCATATCCTCACTATAAAGTTCCTCAGCAAGCAAAAGATTACTGTAGTCAGCAGCATAGGAGGATCTCAAAAACACTACACAGTTTGATCAAAGTTAGACACACAGAGGCACACCCTGACAACCTCACTTACACAATTCTAGAATAAAGTTACAGGGACAAAAATCAGATCAATAGTCACCTCTCGAGTGTTGGTAAGGAAACAGAAAGGTGGAGTGGGACACAGGAGGCCAAGGGACTGTTGGACCTATGGAAAGAGTAAGATCTTGAGTGTGGTGAGAGACTACACACACACACACACACACACACACACACACACACACACACACACACAATGCTTCCTGAAACTCATCAAAATGTAGAGCCTTTCAAATATTTTATTATATGTAAATTCTACTCAAGTAACCCGATCAAAAAAGAATTAGTGCTTCACCACATGTACAATGGCAGTGGAGCCAAGGTTGAAAAGCTCTGAAACCATGAACCAGAGCAGTCTTTACTATTTTAACTCATCTTCTCTGAGGTAGTTGATTGCAGCAACAATAAAGTATAAAAATGCAGTGACACCTGATTGGGAACTCTCTAGAGTCTAGAGGGTGCATTTGTGTTGCTGACCTTGGCCCACATGACTTCAGTGTTTCTGTTCCAGGAAGTCATGTTTCAGTCAACTTCTACGCCTACCAAAATCTGCCAAGAACTGTTGGAGGAGGTCTGAGGTTAACCCTATTGTCACTAAGCAACTCGTTATAATTTCATGCATGTACCCAGAAGCTATGAATCTGGGTAAGAAGCAAGTATGCCCTTGCTCAGCATAGTAGACAGCAGAGCTTCCCCTCTCTGCTGCTTCTCCTCTAGTCTAGCAAAGGCCCAACACACACTGGGCTGTGTTACAACTTGCCCCAGACAGTCAGCAGACCTACATACTCCCTGTTCTAGAAGGAGTTGCTACATCTTTCTAGACTGTTTGATTTCCAGACATTCTTGAAAAGATAGTTCTGAGACAGCAGGTAGTGCACCTTCTCACAGATGTGCAGAAAGGCAAGACATTGGTACAGATTTGTCTCATCACCAGATTCCTTTTCTTCCTTGATTTTATTTTGTTTGCATTTTGCTATTGCCTTGGTCTCTGCTCTTCCTTGAACATCTAAAATACTAATTGGCTCAATAATTGGCACTCAAAAAATACTTGTTCAGCAAACCAATCTCCCAAAATCTTATAGGTCCTTCTGTATCCACCTAAAATGACCCATTTTTAGAGGACTCAAACCCAGTTCTGCAATTGAAAGTGCACTATTTAAATATCTGGGCTTTTATAATGATTATTATACTTTAATATAAACCTTGTCCAAGACTCTTTTGTGTATAGTTCCTAATGTGTATGTTTCTCAGACCAGATTAGAAAATGCCTGAAGGATGGAAGCTGAGACTATACTACAAAGATGAGGGCCATGGGTACATGGTTCAAGGCAGTCCCTCTCAATATCAGGCTCCATGCTTCACTACTTTGCTCAGTCTGTTTTAAAAAACTAATTATTTTATTTATTTACATTTCAAATCTTGTACCCCTGCACAGTCCCCCCTCCACAAGCTCCCCACCCATCCCCCCTCATTTTTGTCACTAAGAGGGTACTTCCTCACCCACCCACCCACTCCTGCCTCACCCCTCTAGCAATGCCCCTCTCTGGGGCATCAAGCCTCCACAGGACCAAGCGCATCCCCTTCCACTGAGGTCAGACAAGGCGGTCCTGTGCTACACATGTAGCAGGAGCCACAGATCAGCCCATGTATTCACTTTGGTTGGTGGCTTAGTCCTTAAAAGCTCTGAGAGAACTGGTTAGCTGATACTATTGTTCCATCTATGGTGTTACAATCCCCTTCAGCTCATTTGGCTCTTCCCCTAGCTCTTCCATTGGGGTCCCCAAGCTCAGTTCAGTGGTTGGTTGTAAGTATTTGCATCTGTTTCAGTCAGATGCTGGTAGAGACTTTCAGAGAACAGCTATTCCAGGTTCCTATTTGCAAGCACATCTTGGCATAAGCAGAAGTGGCAGGGTTGGTGTCTGCTGATGGGATGGATCTTTAGTTGAGGCAGTCACTGGATGGCCTTTCCTTCAGTCTCTGCTCTATTTTTTGTCCCTGTATTTCCTTTAGACAGGAAAAATTCTGGCTCAAAAATTTTGAGATAGATGGGTGGCCCCATCCCTCAACTGGGGGCCATGTCTATCTCCTCAGGGTGATCTCTTCAGGTTCCATCTCCACAGTGTTGAGCATTTTGGCTAATGTCATCCCCATTGGGTTCTAGTAGCCTCTCACGTTCCTGGTGGCTTGGACTTTACAGTGGTTCACATCCTCTTGGTCCCCCATTCCACACTACTACATATTTCTATTCATTCTTCTGTACCTCTAGGACTCTCTCCTATCTCCCCCATACCTGATCCTGGCCCCCCTTTTCCCTACCCCTTTTCTATCCCAGTGCCTCCTGTAATTATTTTGTTCCCCCTTCTAAGTGGAGCTGAAGCATCCACACTTGGGCCTTCCTTCTTGTTAAGCTTCATATGGTCTGTTAGATCATGAGTATTCTGAACTTTCTGGCTAATATCCACTTATCACTGATTACATACCATGTGTGTGCTTTTGAGTCTTGGTCAACTCACTCAGGAACATATTTTCTAGTTCCATCCATTTCCCTGCAAAATTCATGGTGTTCTTGTTTTTAATAGCTGAGTAGGATTACATTGTGTAAATGTGCCAAATTTTCTGTATCCATTCTTCTGTTAAGGGACATGTAGGTTGTGTCCAGCTTTTAGTAATTATAAATAAGGCTGCTATGAACATAGTCGAGCACATGTCCTAGTGATATGGTGGAACACATTTGGATATATGCCCAGGATTAGTATAGCTAAGTCTTCAGGTAGAACTATATCAAAATTCTGAGAAACCTTCAGATTGATTTCCAGAGTGGTTGTACCAACTTGCAATCCCACCATCAGTGGAAGAATGTTCCTCTTTCTCCACATCCTTGCCAGCATCTGCTGTCTACCAACATTTTATGGTAGCCATTCTGATTGGTATGAGGTAGAATCTCAGGGCCATTTTGATTTGCATTTCCCTGATAACTAAGGATGTTGAACAATTCTTTAGGTGCTTCTCGGCCATTCAAGATTCCTCAGTTGGAAATTCTCTGTTTCACTCTGTAGCCCATTTTTAATTGGGTTATTTGGTTTTCTGGGGTTTTCTTGAGTTCTTTATTTATTTTGGATATTAGCCCTCTATCAGATACAGGGTTAGTGAAGATCTTTTCCCAATCTGTAGGTTGACATTTTGTCCTATTGACAGTGTCCTTTGTGTTATAGAAGCTTTGCAATTTTATGAGGACACATTTGTCAAAAACAAATTTACAAATTATCTTTCCACAAATTTGGCCCTACAAAGGATAATAGATGTATATTGCTTTTATCATGTTTAGGTGTGTGCCTTGAATTCCTGATCTCTCCAAAACTTTTAAAATGAAGGGGTGTTGAATTTTATCAAAGGCTTTTTCAGCATCTAATGAGATTACCATGTGGGTTTTTCCTTTGAGTTTGTTTATATAGTGGATTATGTTAATGGATTTCCATATATTGAAACATCCCTGAATCCCTGAGATGAAGCCGAGTGGATCATGGTAAATGATTATTTTGGTGTATTTTTGGATTTGATTTGTGAAAATTTTATTGAGTATTTTTACATCAATATTCATAAGTGAAATTGGTTTGAAATTCTCTTTCTCTTGTTGGGTCTTTGTGTGGTTTAGGTATCAAAGTAACTGTGCCTTCATAGAATGAAGCAGGCAATGTTCCTTCTATTTTGTGGAATAGTCTGAGAAGTATTGGTATTAGGTTTTTTTTGAAGATCTGATAGAATTCTGCCCTAAAACCATCTGGCCCTGAGCTTTTCTTGGTTGGGAGATTTTAATTACTGCTTTGATTTCCTTAGGGAAATAGTTTACCTGATCCTGATTTAACAGTGGTACATGTTATCTGTCTAGAAAATCATCCATTTCATCTAGATTTTCCAGTTTTTGTAGTAAGTTCGGATGATTTTTTTGAATTTCCTCAATTTCTGTTGCTGTGTCTCCCTTTTCATTTCTGATTTTGTTAATTTGGATACTGTCTCTGTGCTCTTTAGTTAGTTTGGCTAGGAGTTTATCTATCTTGTTGATTTTCTCAAAGAACCAAGTCTCAGTTTTGTTGATTCTTTATATAGCTCTCTTTGTTTCCAATTGGTTGATTTCGGCCATGAGTTTGATTATTTCCTGACCTCTACTCCTCTTAAGCGTGTTTACTTCTTTTTGTTCCAAAACTTTCAGGTGTGCTGTTAAGTTGCTAGTGTATGCTCTCTCTAATTTCTTTATGAAGGCACTTAGTGCTTTGAATTTTCCTTTTAGCCCAGCTTTCCTTGTGCCCCATGAGTTAGGGTATACTATGCCTTCATTTTCATTAAATTCTACAAAGTCTTTAATTTCTTCCCTGACAAAGTTGTAATTTGCGTAGAGTGTTGTTCAGTTTCCGTGAGTATGTGGGTTTTCTGTTGGATTTTTCTTTTCTTTTTACTTTTTCTTTTTTCTTTTTGATATTAAAGACCATCCTTAGTCTGGTGATCTGATAAAATGCATGGGATTGTTTCAATTTTGTTGGATCTGTTGAGGCTTGTTTTATGTCCCATTATATGGTCAGTTTTGGAAAAGGTACCATGAGGTGCTGAGAAGAACATATATTTTGTTTGTTTGTTTGTTTGTTTGTTTTATGATGAAATGTCTGTAGAGATCTGTTAAATTAATTTCCCAGGCTGTGTTGCAGTTGGAAGAAAACTAGGGCTCCAGCAGAGTGTTTAGGTCCTGTATCCACTGGGCTCTATAGGGGGTCCTAGCTGGGGCAGATATTGAGGCGAAGGTCTCACCCGTGTCTCTGGTTATGGGAGATCTCCTGGGAGACAGGCTATCTCTGGGGTGTGGACACCTGATCTGCCCTACGTAGAGTTACAGAGCAGAGTTACCTTCCTCAGTCTTACCCGGCCTTTCCTATTTAACTCTGTGTCCTCAGAATCCACGAAGGCAGCTTTCTTGTTTGTTTGGTTTAAGTCAATCAGTTCATAAAGTATTTTAGAGCCGTGTACTCAGAAGCTTGTAGTTTCTTTTCACCCTAGAGGCACAATTACCACTGTGTCCTCTACTTTGTGCCATAAAGCTGCCATGAAAAGGCATACTTCTTCCCGGCTTTTGGTTGGGTATGGTCATTGGGGACTTCCACTGGGAGTTGATGGGGCACAAGGAAAATGAATTCATCATCTCCCTCCCTGTGGGGGCACTTGTTCCTATTATCTGTTTTTCTCTTACTTGTAGAGTTATTCTCTCCAGATCTGAACAATTGTTCCTACCCCTTGTTCCCTTGTGCCTAAGAGAGTCACGGCTTCCTCCCACAGCTCTCTCTGGAATGGATTTCCATACCTTCTTCTTTTCCTCAGGGTTGCTTGTGCTCTTGGACACAGCTTACTAAAGCTTGGGTCTTCTTTTGATTTTCCTACTGAGACCTGTAAATAATAGAATATTGGACCAATAATTTTTAATAGACATGTGAAAATAAAACACACCACTTAAAAATTTATAAAAGTTGTCGTATTAAAAGTAAATGGCATCCCTGTGATGTTTTATTGACTTTAGCAAAATAAATTTCATTTCAATGGATTGTGGAACTGAAAATTGATGAAGTGATGCGATTGATTGGAAGGGGAACTTCTGGGAAGACTGGTGACATGTTACACATGCTGCAGTTAAAGGACAGGAATGCTTCTATAATTAAATTTATGTCCTCAATATATCAAATCTATCCATCAAAAGGAAAACTCTCAGCTAGACGATTACATAGGTCTAAGCACATAGAACCTTGGTGATGACACTTTCGCAGACATCCATTAAATGGCATATGAATTGCCGGGCGGGGAGGGGGGGAAGTAAAACCAAAAGATTACTTTGAACCTTAGTTGGCTTCAAAAATTATTAAGGTATAATGACATAAAACAGTCTGAAATCTAAAGGATGCCCAGTCAAAAATAATCTTAATTATTCTAATGATTATAATGTGTGCACAAATAGTCTTAATTCAAACTAGTGTGAATGATCCTGGCTAGGAAAATGCAGGAATTAATTGAATTAAAGTAGGCTATGGGTGATATACTGTTTCATCTGGGAAACTCAGTTAATAAAATGAAGAGAAATACATTGATAATAGTCAGTTTTAATGCCAGTCTTATGCTATGGTCATTATAAATGGAGAGATTAATAATGGAAGTACCATTAACTAAATTCATAGCTCAGAGAATTTTGGATAATAAGTTTGATTTGCTCCAAGATTTTTTTTGTCATATTAGAGTTTATCTCTTCTAATATTGCTATTAAAAATATATTTGAGTAAAGTGATACAAGACAATTCCTTAGCCTTTTCTTCACCATGATTAATTATCTATAGAAGGAATAAATTCCTCTTAAGTTTTAGGTGTGGTTGTAAGATACGAGGACACAGATAATTGAAATTCTGCACCATTCTTTTTGTGCAGAGAACTACCATAAGTAACACGAAATATGAATAATCCAGATCTGACACTCCATTACTGGGCTCATTTTTCTAGCTGCAGTTTAAGATTCAACATTTGCTGAGCATCATCTGAGTCATGGGTTTCTGTGTGCTGTCTCACTTGGTGTTCTTACAATTTTTGTTGTTATTTGCATTAGAATCCAGAAACGTTAGCAATTAGCAGTAGATGGGAACCCACATTCACTTATATTCAGTCTAGCAAAGTATCCTTAATGATGTGGAAAAATAAATAAGAAATGAGATTTAAATCTGGGAGTGCAGCCTACAATCCAGTGTAAGCACTGCCTCTCCAACAGTGAACCTTCTGCAAAGGTGTTCTGACTGCAGAGGCCTGGTGCAGTCCAGAGGGTTCTGTGACCTGCCCAGAGTAGACCTACAAAGATTCCACATCTTCACTGCTTCCCTTTTCTCAGCAGCTCCCGGCTACATCCCTGAAAGCACCTTAGTGTCCATCCTTTCCTACTTGACATTTAAAAAATAGAGAAAATATTATTATATTCAAGAGACCACATCTTGGGACACAAAACAAATTTTGCTAATTCAAAAAGACAGAAAGCACTCCTTGTATCCTACTGGACCACAATGCCATAACTTTTGAAATTGACAGCAAGAAAACATAAAAATAAATATATACACTCGTGGAGATTAAGCAACTCATTGTCAAACAGAGAGTGTGTCAAAGAAGAAATCAAGAAAGGAAGGAAGAAACTGAGGTCAGCATTTATTGTATAAGAGAAGAATAAATAAAAGAAAAAAAAGAGAACAACAAAAATGGCCTATTTGAAAAATTGTCCTGTGATTGGAATTGTGAATGCTCAAAAGAAGGGGATAATGGCTAAGAAATATCTAAAAATAATTTTCATTAGTCTTATAATTAGGGAAATGCAAATCCAAACACTGAAATTTCATTTTACTCCAGTCAGATGGCAAACATCGATGGAACAACTGACAGCAAAAGCTGGAGAAGATGAGGGGGAAAGGCTCATTGCCAGTCTATTTATCACAGACAAAAAATGAAAACAATCCATCCTACAACCAACCAGTGGATAATGAAAATGTAGTATTTATATATTATGGAAAACTATTCACATTTAAAGGTAAAAGAAATCATGGACCTTGCTGGTATTAGAAAAGATCATAATGAGTGGGGTAACTCAGATCCACAAAAACAAAGATAGCTTGTTTTCTCTCATTGGAGCCCCCAGCTCCAAACCTTCAGGAAAGTACAGTGAGACCATTGTCAGAATAGGGTGCATTAGAGAGAGGAATGGCAGGTTAAAAGTGATCTGATCAGGAAAATGGGAATCCTTAGGGAGGGGAATGAAAGTAAAGACAGAAGAATGTAGAAGAGGTAAAGGGAAATGTAGGATACAAGAGATCTGATAGGAGAAATGTGGAGGAGGGGCTCTTAGGGAAAGGGAGCAAGGAAAATTCAAAATAAGGTAGGAGGAGAGTAAAGGGGAATAACAGAATACATGTGATCTGATAGGAGAAATGGAGAAGATGACTCTTATGGAAGGACATAGGCACATGCAAAGAAGGAGGACCATGAGTAAGATAGTAATACTCGTGTCTGGAAAAGCCAGAGATATTACACTATTTTTATTTACCCTAAAAAAAACCCTATAATATACATAATTCCTTTTACAAATATGCATACATATATAATTTAAATGAACTTTTCTCACCTGTGCTGACAGTGCTCCCTCCAAGAGCCAAAGATACCCAACAAAACCCCAATACCAGGCATGAGAAACCTTTTGATTTGTTGGCCTGGAGTCCCATAATACAGTCTATTGCTGTTGTTCTGGGTTTTCTGCACGAGGTGAAAGGTAAGTCCCTATTTCTGAGAAGATCATCTACTTCAGACACAGGTCCCAGAGACCCAGGAGCTGGAATTGACCTTGAATGTTTCCTCTCTGAGAACTAGCTTTTGTGGTTGCAGATGTCAACCTGTAGGCTTCCAAAGGAGTAAGGTAACTAAGAGTCTCAACCAGCCATGATTCCTATAAATGATATCAACAACTAGCATGGCATGATAACCCTAAGGGTACACTAGTGGTACACATACCTTGGTGGTAACCAACAGTTCTCTAATGTAACTTAAGAGTTGCTCAAAGAGAGAGAAACCTTGCCTAGTACTGGAAACCCTGCTGACTACTCAGTGCTAGTGAAATTGTCGTTCCTGGAGGAGAATCTACAACCTTTACTTGACTAAACCAGCATAGTCCCCAACAATAATCTATAAACATCTGTTCCTGTACCCAAAATGAGTGCAGTCTTCACCCCTCACCAAAGAAAGTTCTCCATGAAACAGATGGAGACCATTACAGAAAACTATAACTAATCAAAATGTGGAGTTGTAGATTCCAGTCCCAAAACACTCCTCCAACTAAGGCTTGGAAATATTTGGAAAAGGGAGAGGGGGTTCCAAAAGATAAGAGATCAGAGAGTTTGCTAGTGTCTCCTAGTAATATCAGAATCTACATCAGTAAAGTCTCACCATCATGACTGGCCAAGCATGCACTGAGCAAGAATGACAGTAATAGACACACCATACTAATCAGAGAAAAACCCATGAGAGCTCAGCCCTGCACAAAGAACTATATGCAAATGAGGAGAGCACAGGAACAGGGGGAGGTAGTTCTTTCCAGAAAAACACACACCACCATTGGGTTGTCCAGTGCCATACGATCAGCTCTGAAAATATACATACAGGTAGCACGATGTGGACTGAATGGGTTAGATTTAGGAATATATACGTATATACATACCTACACATATATGCATGTAACAATTATTTAAAAAGATCAATTTGAAGGTGTGGTGGGAAGAGACATATGGGGGAGTTTGGCAGGAGGAAAGGGAGGGGACAAATTCTGAAATTACATTAAGATGTCAAAAACCAAAATACAAGTACACACCAAAACTAAAATGTACGAAACATTGAATGGAGCAGAGGTTGGAGAGAACAGGAGCAGAAGACCTGTTGTCTAGAAAATAAGAGATGGCTCGGAGCAGGTCAGAATACCCATCCCATTTCAGTGGTGAGCGACTTAGATCCAGAATAAAGGAAATGCTGGTCAGGGAGTAAGCTGCTGTGCTCTAAGCTGACCTGTGTGAAGGAAATGTCTTGTTTTCATTATCTCCTGGTTTGGCTTTGTGCCCTACACCAATAGCCTCCTCACATGGGTCAATAAATTGAACATTTTTATTGGTTCTTTCTCACCAATCTACCTTCACCAGGTAACCCTAAATCTTGTTCAGAAAGCACCTGGCAGAAACACACTCTATCAGAGCCCAGAGTTCAGTTCATAATTTTTTGTTTTCTTATCTCACTTTATAATCTTCATCAGAAATAGTTTTAAGTAAAGTCTATCCTTTTACTTAGTCTTTAAGAAGTCAGTAGATAGAACACATAAGGGTAGATGAATGGTCTTTATAGATAAACCTGCCAAATGGTTCTACATTTGTTTAACCATTCATTCGCTAATTCTTCTCACGTCAAGGCACTGTGCCAGGTGCCAGGTGTTTGGAGGAGTGCTGTGATGTGACTTTCAGCCTAGATCAGTGGGCAAGATGCGGTGATTAGGTACCTTGACTATGGGAATGCCCGTGTGGCATAGCACACACATAGGAACTTTACAGCTTCAGCATTTAAATATGCTGCTTTATAACTTGGTGACAGAATTCCTTGAAAACTAAAGTCTTCCAAGTGTGTTTGGGCTCAAGGCACAGTGTTGCCTGTGCCCTCTACTATTATTTCTGCACTAACTCGAGGCGCCCTTGTTTTGAGGTTAGCTTAAAGGCGTAAACACAACACTCCTTTATGGTAGAGGGATGTCTATTCTACTCCTACAGTCTCCAAATTCTAGGAATATGAACATGTTGTGTGTGATGGTGATTTCCGTTTTTACTATCTTTGAGGGAAGGGACATCAAAAAAAAACCAAAAAAAAAAATTAAAAATAAATAAGTAAATAAACAGTAAATATGTTCTGATTTGTGATGTTAATCAAAGGCTTTTTTTTTTTTTAAAGAAATGTGCAAGTTTGTCCTTGAGCTAAACTTATGAGAGTCCTGTAAGTAGAGACTCCCGAGTATAGTAGGGAGATTTTATTCATAGCTTCTTTTATTAGACTTTCAAAGTGAGTATCTATTCCCCTGAGGCCAGTATGGCCTCTATTTCCAAAGCCTTGGCTAATGCCTTCCTGGAGGGAGGGGCTCTTTGCAAGCAGGTAGAATCAAGAGAGGCTTTCCTCTGGGAATCTTCATCTCACTGTGGGGATGTCAAGCTTAGCACGCAGAGCACCCGGGCCTCTGTCACAGAAGGTCACCAAGCATATAATCCATCACGGTGTTTTGACAGGATACCCTTAGCCTTGCTGAGAGAAGATACCGGGTCATTAAGTGCTTTCAACACAGATGAGGAAGAACGAGATAATATATGAGTCAAATTACTTTTCTCTTGGTCATGAGGGATATTAGTGTGGAAATGGATCTGCTAGAGGCTGCAGCAGAATTGTTCTGCCCGGACACCTTGAAGGAGAAAAGCAGTACGGCCTACACTTTCTATCCAGAGAGATGAGAAGAACGTGGGGTAACCTGCATAGCCCTTAAGCTTGACGGAAGCATTTGTTTTACATGAGGCTTTTATTAGCTATCCTCGCAAAGTACTTTTTGGAGGGTACTTTGTACATTGTTAAGGAACACAAATTTTGGATCATTTGTCTACTATTACTATAGCCTTTGGGATGAGAGACAACAAAATTAGGGACACCATCTACTGAAGATAAATTGCTTTATATGTTTCCAGTTTCTGTGGATTCTCATCCCTAGCAGAATCAGCCACTAGAAAAATAGAGTTAAGGGTCAAAAACAAGAAAAGAAAAGCCTCTTATCCAGTGACTCCATTTCATCCCCCCCCCAACAAAAGACATAGGTGACATTTCTGTGGACTTAAGTGGCAAAGGGAATTGTGACGAATTAATCACACCACATCACATGACAGACGTGACAAGACACCGACTCAGTTAAATGGCTTCTTTGTTTGGTGAACAAAGTAACAAAAACAATGAATACTTTTTTAACGTAAAGAGTTATGACTCAATTTTGAGTAGTTAGCACAAAGTAAATCCCTAGAAAACAGACCTGACTATTGTCAGTATGGTTAACATTATTGGTTGCTACTATAACCACATTATTTAAAAATACATAAAAAAAAAAAAAGACATGGAGCACAACGGAAACAACTTGAGCATCTAAAATGTACTTGGAGGAAAAGGAAAAATTCAGGCTTCCATGATTTTATTCAATTCTGCTGACTCAATGTTTTCCTGTAATTAAAAGGCCAAAAGGATTTCTACATTCTCAGAAGAGGAAGATAAATTAGAAAACTGCAGCAAAAAATAAAATAACATTCAGGTTGGAGAGTATCACCCAATACAGTGACTTCCAATTAATTTGGACACACTTTAATTAAAATCTACGTTTTATTTGTTCAGATCCCAGGAAACTAGTGATCAGCATTTGGATTGCAGGGGGAGCAAACACTTGGCTCACCTCTAGTTGTTATTACCAAGTAATTCGGTAATGATTTCTTGGGACTATGCTAAGCTTCAATCGATCACAAAATTTATCACCTCACAGTAGAATGGCCGCTACTTGCATCTCTGTAGGTTTCTTTGACTTGTTTATTCACAAGACATTCTTATTCCAGGAGGCCCAGTGCTAATATCCAAAGGTCAGCACCTACTGTATTATATATCATGGGCCAAGTGAGCAGAAAAAGCAGGGCATTGCTTTTGCCCTAAGAAGTCTAAAACGCAGTTTAGGAAAGCACGTTCACATCTCTCTTTTTTATAAACATGCATTTACTTCTCTCTCTCTCTCTCTCTCTGTGTGTGTGTGTGTGTGTGTGTGTGTGTGTGTGTGTGTTCATCTGCATGTGTTCTTGGTACACTTGAATGCCAGAACAGGGTCTTGGATGTCCTGGAACTGGAGTTCTAGATATTTCTGAGTCGCTCTATAGGTACTGAGAACTGAACCTTGGTCCTCTGGAAGAGCAACCCATTCCCCTAACTACCAAACCATTTCTCCATCCTTTCCTTCATATCTTGTCTCTCAGAAGAGGCTTTAACCAGTCTTGCTGCCTCTAGCCTACACTAACATCCTCAAATCTCCTTGGACACTCCAATCTGATCAAACTTTAAACAGAACAAAACAAAAACAAAACAACAACAACAAAACAAAAAACAAAACAGAACCCAAACCCTTGTGTTTTTGTTGTTCTCCCCAGCTGCACCAAATCCAATTAAACAGAACCCATACAAAGTGGTCAGAACTGTGTAAATCCCTTGTCCAGCCTTACCCATAATTTCCTTACTGAGCTGGTTTAAGCTGGGCTCCCCACCTGACCACCACCACTCTTCTCCATGTAGGTAGATTTTACATGGACTTCAAGCTCTTCACCTCCATAAAATTTGCCAGAATGCCCTATCCCTGAGCTTTTTTCTTCTTTCTCTTTCATGGCACTTTCTGTTTGGGCAAAGATGTCACTGAGAAATCCCTATTCCAAATCTGGGCACCAGCTTCCTATGTAGAATCCTAGATTTATACTCTGGGTGTCATTACTCCAGCACTGGTCCTTCCATATAGTAGAATCAACAAATATAAAGCCTGGTGAATAATGCTAAAAGTGATAAGGAATGTATTGTTTACATCTCAAAACATCTCTAATATGTTGACATGTACAATTAGACATTTAATTTTATTCCTATCTAGCCACTTCCAGATGCAGTGTTTCTTCTCAGAGCATGTCTGAGGTTTTCTTTTATTCTAAATGTTCAGCACAGGACTGACCACAGTGAAGGGGGCTGTGTATGTGCTTCCTGGCATAATTTAATTAACTTGACATCACAGACACAAATATCTTCGAAATCAAATATAAATATCTATGTCACTACTAAAGGCTGTGAGTTAATTACTATTCTTTAACAATATTAGTGTACTCTTCTTGCACTGACACTTCATTTCTTAGTCTAACAGGCTATTTATTTAATTAATAGCTACTTCCCTATTAGGCTCCATTAGTATCACAAGTTGTTTTTAGCCAGCCTTGCCAAAAACAAATAAGGAGTACATGTGTTCTCTGTACAATTCTTAATTGCCTTACATTAACATCTCTTTGGCAATTATGAGACTCTAATTGAGATGGCAAGTTAAAGATACAGATGTACAAATATGTGTGTGTGTGTGTGTGCCTATACATATAATTTATGGATTTGATTTTCTATTTTTAAAAATTTTTTTTTAAGTAAATAAAGGTTAAAGTAAATCAGTTTCATCCTATAGGACCTTGTCTTTCACTGACTGGTAAATAATCAAATACATAAAGATAGATATTCTTGTGCTGATCCCAGCTGTCTTTCCAGAAACATTTGTACTTTGCTCTTGAACTCATTGCTTCTTTGAGTTCTGCATAGCAATTGCTGATAGCATATCAGAAGAAGGTTTAAATGATGGGTTCTTTATAGCTATCACAGCATTCTGTGTTGCAGCCATCTTTGCTTCTATTTGCTACATATAGTTTATACTTTGTTTATTAAGAGCCTACTTCAATAAGAAGGGATGAAAAGATGCTTCTGTGGATAAAAGTACATTTTACTCTTGCAGAGGACCTAGGTTTGGTTCCAAATATCCATATTCGGTGGGTCTTTGCTACAAAGAATCGAATGCCCCAGACTTCTCCAGACACCTGTATTTACATGTTCACACAAACACACACACACACACACACACACACATGCATGCACACACACTTTAAAAATAAAATCAATTTTTTGTTTGTTTTTTGTTATTTTTTAAAATTTAATTTTATTTGTAATTCATTTTTTACAATCCATATTCCATTCCCCTCCCCTCCCCTCCCACCCTCCAACTGCTCCATATCCCACACCTCCTACCCACCCTACCCTGTCTCCACATGGATGTCTCCACCCTGCACCCCATCTGACCTCTAAACTCCCTGGGGCCTCCAGTCTCTTGAGGGTTAGATGTATTGTCTCTGAATGAACACAGACCTGGAAGTCCTCTACTGTATGTGTGTTGTTGAGGGCCTCACATCAGCCGGTGTACGCTGTCTGTTTGGTGATTCAGTGTTTGAAATATCTCAGGCGTCCAGATTAATTAAGACTGTTGGTGGTCCTACAGGATTGCCCTTCTCCTCAGCTTCTTTTAGCCTTCCCTAATTCCATAACAGGAGTCAGCTGCTTCTGTCCATTGGTTGGATGCGAATATCTGCATCTGACTCTTTCAGCTGCTTGTTGGGTCTTTCAGAGGGCAGTCATGATAGGTCCCTTTTTGTGAGTATTCTATAGCCTCATAATAGTGTCAGGCCTTGGGACCTCCCTTGACCTGGATTCCACTTTGGGCCTGTCACTGGACCTTCTTTTCCTCAGGCTCCTCTCCATTTTCATCCCTGTAATTCTTTCAGACAGAAACAATTATGGGTCAGAAGTGTGACTGTGGAATGGCAACCCAATCCCTCACTTGATGTCCTGTCTTCCTGCTGAAGGTGGGCTCTATAAGTTCCTTCTCCCTACTGTCAGACACTTCATCAAAGGTCCCTCATTGTGAGCCCTTGGAATCTCTCACCTCCCAGGTCTCTGACTCCCAATAACATCAATTTTTAAAGAGCAAGAACATACTAAGAAAAAGGAAGTTAAATAGCAGAAGGTAAAATAAATAATGCTCAAGTCTACCCTGTAAGCAAATGGAACAGGCCATAACTTGGACTTCGAGCAGACTTTTAAAATGACAGCTGAGACATGGGGAGGAATCAAGTGGAAATTGTTTCATCTCTTGGATTTCATATGCTGAAAGCCTTGACTTTATCTTAAACAAAACAAAGAAGCTAAATATGAACAGAAACAGGGTGTGATTTTATTTTATTGTTTAATAATGCAGTACTTAAATCCAGTCCATATCAGATCTCTCTCCACCTGCACTTCATTTAAGACCAGATCGTTTAATGAAATTATTGAATTATTAACAAAGCTCTTCTCACCAGGCCATTCATCACTGTTTAGAGATTTATATTTCATAAGCAAAATAAATAGTCTCATGAGGATGTTGCTACTCCACTGCAGGAAGATGTCATCTGTCAACACTGAGATGTAGGCATCTTGTTGTGGGAGTCTCACAAAGACCTAAAACATACATACATACATACATACATACATACATACATACATCTTATGAGTTCTTTTTAACTACATGGCATACATATTTAATGGAGCTTGCTGTGATATTCTCAGCAATCAAACCAAGAAAGATTGCCTAGCATTATTATCATTTGGGTCAGCCAAGTACCGCCAACCTCTCCCCAGACCCACACACGTGTATAGCTAGATATGCAGGCACATCATCCATAAACACACATGGTTGTAAGTCAAAAGCCAAGAGCACATAGGAGTGTGACACAGTACCAGTATGCGGCTCTGTCCTGGGGCTGAGAAGAGGTGGAAGCACACCCAAATCCCCATATTTTCTCATCCTGAGAGCCTCAGGAGTTTGGCTGCTCCCACGACTTGTTATGGTGCCAGCGGACCCCAAGGCATAGGCTTCCCCAGTTTGCATGCCCCCGAGTACATGTAACAACCAATAAACTCATGCATTCCCAGGGTTATAAGGGGCAGCTGCTGTTCACCTGACCAATAGGCCTGAAACATCCAGGGCTGGACTTTCTTTCGATAGGATGGTATTTCCTTCTTCTGGCCCACCCATGCTGCTTCAGAGTATATAAACAAAGGGCTGGACAATAGTATAGCACCATGTGGGCCCAAACAGCCATTTTCCCGTCTGTGTGTGTGTGTGTGTGTGTGTGTGTGTGTGTGTGTGTATCCCTTGCTCCCTCCTAATAAACTAGCTGCCCTCTGACAGTCTCTAGGGTGTTCCTTCCGGTCTTACAGCAGCTCAGGATCCCTTTCTAGTCCAGCCAGAGAGGATCCCCCCTCTGCCCAACCCCATTGGGCTACTGCGTTCAAGCCTGGTGCCAGTAGTTTCCCACAGCCCAGTGTCAGAATCACCAGACAACCATTCATCACCAGGACTTTGAGCAGAGACTTTTTTTGTGATAGAAGTCAGTGAAAGCTGATGACAGTTTCTCCAAATGGTATAGATACTCACCACAGAGAATTTTGTCAAGGGCCACTTGACAAGCTGTTCAGATTCTTCCATTATATCCTTCAAGGTAAAGAGTCACACAGATATTTCCAAACACTGGGTTATGGGGAAAAAGCTGGTGTGGCTTGTCCACGTGAAGTTGTTTTCTATCTTTTCAGCTGTGAGTGGTTCAATGGAATTCTTGGGAAAACATTTTGCCCCATTGAGGATTTGTGGGAATGGTTAGAACATTGTAGATTTGGATAAGTTCTTTTTTTGATAATTAGATATTTTCTTTATTTACATTTCAAATGTTATCCCCTTTCCTAGTTTCCCCTCTGAAAATCTCCTATCCCCTCACCCAACCTACCTGCTCTCCAACCCACCCACTCCTGCTTTCTGGCCCAGGCATTCACCTATATTGGGGCATAGAACCTTCACAGGACCAAGGGCATTTCCTCCTATTGATGACTGACTAGGCCATCCTCAGCTACATATGCATCTAGAGCCATGAGTCTCTCTGTGTGTTTTCTTTTATTGAGGGTTTAGTCCTAGGGAACTAAGTTCTAATACATATTCTAAAATCTCTTCTCAGGAAATACAAGTTAAACAGAATGAGCTAGTGACCACCCTTTGAACATATACTAAAGCTTTCACTGAAAAAGAGACATGATCTTCTCAAAATCACTGTCTTATACCTTCTATTAGCATTTGCTACCAATAGGTCACTAATTTTTTTTTATTAATGTCTGCTAGTGTATCAAGCACTAATGCAGGAATGATAACATTGTAATGAAGAAAAAAAGGGCAACCTTTCATGGATATGGACACAAAGTGGATTAACTAGTCAAAAACATCTGATACTGACAAATACTATAAATAAAATAGGCAGGCTAATGAGATCATCATGCTCTGAGAGTAAAGAATTTCATAGAATCAGAACATTTTTTTGAAAGCCAAGTCCGTGCCCTTCTTGTCTTATGCTCCCTGGGGTCCTGTGGTGGGCTTGGTATTTCTCAGATGTACATTAAAAGATAGAATTAATTCTGAATGGATTTAAAAAAAATCAATTAAAGCAGTATCTTTGAGTAAAGGGTTGGAAATTTACCAGCAAACTTAAAATTCTTAGCGATCAAATTCTAAAGCAAATGGCCACCTGAGCACTCAGATTGCTCTCTGCCAATTACCAGGGCGCCCACCTTTGTGACCAGAACTCTACCAAAAATCTTCCTACCTGCCGAAGTCCCACACACAGGCTTCACTTGGACACACAACTGTTATATTACTGCTAAATTTGAGGACAAATCTGCATGAACTCTGAGTCTTTTGATGCTGGGCTCTTCAGCCAGCCTTGCTGGGTATCAGGCTATGATCTAGTTATCTTCTCAGAGAAAACCGGTTTCCTGGTGAGTCTCACAGACTTACGGACTTGGATTAAAGGATCACTGACACATAGAAAAACTGTGATTTCTTGAGACTTTAGTATTTTTGGACATTTTTTGAAAATAAACTAAATGTAAATTCTAAATGCAGGGCTTAGAGAGGCTCTATTTTTTTTTTTTCAGTATATGTGGCCGATGAAAATTTTCAGGTTTAAAAAAAAAATCAGAATTTTGGAAATTTTCTGTCCACCATCATGAAATTAAAAGATTTCTGTTGTTTAAATTCTTTCTTCATGTGATCAGTATTGATGCTTATATGATTTTTTTTTTTTTTTTTTTTTTTTTTGCTAAAAGTGAGATCTGTAGAAGCCCAGCAAGACCATTTTCTTGGTCAATGTATGTATTTACATACTTCCATATCAAGACCCATTCCAAGTACAACCTGGACAACCGCCTTTCTGGGAAAAGTTCACTGACACAATGGTTCATGTTTTGTCTTAAAGAGGTTCATGGTAGTTCCAAAGAAAAATATTTTCAGTTATCTAAGACCACTAAAACACACTTCTCTTCTGTGTGGGGACTTACGCTTCAGACACTATAAGAAGAACAGCACATGATAACACTCTGGTTCACACGTGGGCGTGAGACCCTGTTATCTACTAATCAAAAGAATAATTGACAAAAAAATATAATATAAAACCTCCATTCTCAGTATAAATTTTTGTCTTTGGCCACTATGACATTTGATGACTTATTACTAATTCAAAATTGAATTAATATATGTCTTAAAATAAGTTGTTTCATATTTTAAATACTTCTAACATTACAAATATTTATACATGTAATCGTCATAAATCTTTTTTGAGCTATTAGTACATTTTGAGGGTTTAAGTGGTTACTTAGTTTCTACTCTTCAACTTCTCAAATGTATCGGCGTCTGTTGGCCCAGAACATGGGTCATATACAGGGTTAGATGGCTCTAATAAGAGTATACATAAATACTTTAAATTTTATAAAAGTACGTATTTATACATTTTGAAACTGAAGATATTGTAATTTTGAATACACCTTATAGAATTGATATAGAAATAGTGTTTCACTTTTCATAATTCTACATCTTCTCCATACCTTTATTTATGCTAAAAATAAATTTAATGGAAACTGTGAAAGACTGAACTATGAGAAACCCTGGCACCAAAATCAATTTTCAGAAGCAAGTACTGCATTGTATTATTTTTCCAGCATTGGGCTTTTTCCACCCCAAAAAATTATACACTATATTCTTCTTCCTTACATACACTCTGCTTCCCGATCTGCAGTAACAGTTTGAAGATCTGTTTCACTCCGAGTTTTTGTAAGCATTTGCTAGTTACACAACTCGCAAAGAGTGCTTGGAGAAACAGAAGACATTACTCACCCTTTACTGTTATCTCACCTTCTGGTATCAGCTATTTCAAGCTCTGGAGTTTGTTTAAGCTGGAAAACACCTCAAACTCACGCTGTGTCAGGCACTGACTAATTATTCCTCATCCCCTTTGCAACTCGATGGAAAGTGACGGTAGATCCAGTGTCAAAACACAATTCATGGAGGAGAGAGCAGAAGCCAGCATCTCCAGAGCTGGATGCCTCTCGGATACAAACCCAGTTTTGTATTAAGGTGCTAGAGAAGTCTCTTAGTGTCTCCAGGCCTGGCTTTCCTTATCCACAAAACAAAGAGCTAAACTAAATAACCTTCTAGTTCAAAGAGTTTAATTTCAGCAGCTTCTCAGATGCCTACCTCTATATCCCCTCTAAAGGGAAGAGAACATGCGATCCCCTTAAGACAGCAGCCGGCCTTCAGTCCAACCGATGACGTTCTTCTGCCGCGTCACTTAAACTCTATAATTAAAAGCCAGGCAGACGCGTTGGATGGGTCATAAGACATGGAACCCTAGGATCTATGGATGCTTGTTCTGGCCCTGTTGCTTTCTCCAAACACACCATGTACCCTTTTGGAAACCTAGAGTTCCGGACGACATTATTAGTCTACCCCACAAGACTGTTGTGCGAAATGATTTTGCAAAAACAGCACTGTAAAAGGAGATTGCAGAATGACGCCTAAACATGCTGAGCTTTCATACCCTGTCCAACTAATAAGGCTGCTTTTAGTTAGAAAGTCCTTAAGAATATAACTACTTAATCAATATGACACCGGCAGTCTGACAAATTAGCACGGAGCCACAGGCCAGAAACCTGGAAAAAAAATTAAATTAGTGCTTAACAGAAATTGGACTACCAGCAAGATAGTTTCTGGAAATTTAAAATCCAATTCAGAAAGCTAGAACAGAGTTCTGTCTTCAAGGACAGGTGCATATGATAGCCAGGTCTACTCTGACAGACACATCCCTAAATCATGAGTCAATGTGGGAAAGCTAACAGGAGTGTCTTCGGGTGTTTTACATCCATCTGCAAGACTAACTTGCTAAATAAGCTTCATAGTGGATTTGAAAAAAAATACTTCTCAAATGAAAAGGCACTGCTGTTATTATTCTAATTAATATTTTACTGTGTCATTTAAAATGGGTACTTTAAGAACTATGGGCAGGGCAGATTGTTCTCATGATTGTGTCAATTTTCTCTATTCCTACACAAGACATTACAGAGGTTGACAAAGAACATACGACTGTGGCATCCACGCAGGTCAAAGAGACAGCTGGAACAGTCAAGTTCTAGTGAGAACTCTAGTGCTCGCTGTTCTGATGTCTGTTTTGTTTGTTTCCTTTTTTTCTCTCTCTCTCTTTCTTTTTTCCCCTATAGCCACAGTTATCTTTGGGATACTTGGGATAGTTTTATTTAAGGGAGTATTTCATTATAGCAAATCAAAATGCCTTAAGAAGTGATTATGAGGTTAGTTTTTTATCACCCCTTCTTTGTCTTCTAAGCTAGTACATCTTGAAGACTTAGCAAGAGTCTAACCTCCCAGGGTCAGCAGAAGTTTTCTATGATTTCTCCATGATCCTTTGCTGCATCCAAGGGTTTAGCCATGGCCAGACTCTCTTAACTAATTTACAATCCGTTACTCTGTCATGTCTCTCAGAAGCCAGAGGAAATGGCAGCTTTGCAGAGACCCATCCAAAGGGAAAGGAAACGGTTTGTGAAACCAGCAGCTTAGACATTTCTTATTCCACAGATAGGTCAATAAGAAAGCAATGGTTACAGAGGTTTTTAAATAATGTTTTGGATATCCACTTCTGGGTTTGCTTTTTGGAGTACTTTTTATGGACAGGTAAATGTGACTCGGGAACACAAACTCCAAAATGTATTATCTAAGTCTGGGTTTCATGAGTATAAGCTTGACAACACAAAAAGAGTGGGCCTCAACTTCCCAGCTATTCGACTTCAGGAGCCAGAAAAACAAAATGGTTTCAATTTCCAAGGGAGGAAAATAGGGAAGAAAGGGAGAAGGAAGAAAGAAAGACATGGTGGGAGGGAGGGGTCTTGGAGAGAGGAAGGAGGGAGGGAAGGAGGGAGGGAAGGAGGGAGGGAAGGAGGGGAGGAGAGGAGAGAGGGAGGGAGGGATTCTACCAGGGCTAAGTATGTTCATCAAGCTCTCTGCGGAAATCTTCTTTCCTTTATGGATGTTAAACTATGATAGTTTGAATAGCTGTCACTCTGACATTGCTTGCTGGCGTCTAAAAATATGTCACAGGCTGTAATACAGACCAGAGATGAAACTTCCACTTTTCCAAGAGCTTTCCCTTCCTGTTCTGAACTTCATAACCAGCAAATGAGAATTTAATTCCTTGAGAAATGAGAAGTAAATTAAATCACATAGGATCAGTTGTCCAGTCTACTAGAATGCATCAGATAAACCGAACAAAGATGTGATTTGAACTCGCCAGCATTAGAGAGAACAGCCTACTTTACCTACAGTCTTTGGAAGAAAAACCTCAGGCACCACTTGCTGGAGGAATGGGAAAGCAAGCAGTCCTCCAGGGGATGCTTGTCTTTACCAGCATACTTCTCCTCTAGCCTAAAAACAAACCTACATCAAATGAACAATCCCCAGAGCTAGATAATTCAATATTTATTTCTGCTATTGTGTTCATACTGAACAGAAACATGAAAGAAATCTTTCATTCAACAGCTACATCTAATTTAATATGAAGCTCCCTGAAGGGGAGTGCACAGGATGTGATAAGGGGGCCATTAAACATGGGTACTCACAGTTTGCAAGGCATCTGGTACCATTTCACCACCTAGAAATCTAAGAATCAAATTAACAGATTCAATTCTGCCAAAGTTATCAAATTATTTGTCAAAGGGTTTCAAAGCAGGCTACTTCCCAACATCTGCTCTGGCCTTCCAGTGTAGATGCAAGATGACCATCTCTTTGGTGTGTTGAGATGGCATATTAGCAGTTGCTCGTCTGACTAAACACTGCTCCTACAATCATAAAAGATGACAGTTTCAGAATTGGTCAGTAGAAAACTTTAATAAACTAATTCACAACAGTCTATATAGGGGTGGTTTAAATATTGTATTTGAATTGTTAGCCATATGTTATGATGTTAAGTGAATATCCAAGAACTTCAATGCAACATGTATATACAAAGCCCCCTTTCCATCCCTCTTTCTCTATCCTCCTCCTCCTCTCCTTCCTCCTCCTCTTCCTCTTTCTTCTCCTCTTCTTCTGGCCATAAAAGAAAAAGCAAGGAAGTTTGCGCTGGTGTTATATATTTAATATTTATATTAAACCATTTAGTCTTTTTCAGAGGTATTATTCATATAGAAAATGTAGTCATCCTGCCAAGTCCAACCTTGTTATGCTGTTGGGTTCAGATGACAGATATTGATAAAATATATTGGAGAGAGTGCTAAAACGAAAAGTCACCAGGGACTTTATTTGCCAATATCTCAAAAGAAGTCAGAAATGACTGAGTCCCTATTTGTCTGAGGTCTGTGGGTTTTAACCAAAATGAAAGCTGGAGAAACCTCGGAGGATTCATAGACACTGGAACCTAAGCAGTGAAGATGTGGCTGTGTCACTTACATGATAATTCATCTTCCACTAGTGTATCTTGAGTTGGGGCAGGAACTCTTCCGTCAGCAGCATCCATATGCTAGGCATGTGTTTGTTGCTAAGCACAGTTTTTAACTGCGGACAAATATACTCAAATATATGAACCTATGGAGACCATAGGTTCTCATTTAGACCACCACAACATGTACATGGTCACTTTCAGACTGTTTAGTTTAGGGTTATAGTAATTGGAGTTTACAATTCCAATTTTCTACTGTAGCTTTCATTTTACTGTTAAGTTTTTAGGGCTTGGAAAATGCGGTTTTCATTTAGATTTTTTTCTTTCTCATCTTTTTATCTTAATCTCTCCATAGTATCTACAGTCCTAGGTGTATAAAAGGATTTTTTTTTCCTGAATTGCTAAACATCAAGCCCAGTGCACCGGATATCATGTTTTAGCTGATTTCTTCTTTCATCAATAAGCTGATGATTTGAGAAAAAACGTTAATGACTCCAAAGAAGTTTTCTTTTAGTAGCTTAAATAACTCAAAACATGCATTTAATAATACTATATAAAAACTTAATTTTTAATATAATTTGGATTCTTATCTGTTTAGAAACACCCTTTAAAGATGTACTACAGGACAGATGGATCAATGAATAAAATGCTTGTCACACAAGCATAAGGAACTGAGTTCGGATCCCCAGCACCCACCAAGCAGCTGTGCACAGTGACTGGTGGCTGCAAACCCAGTACAACGAAAGATGAGACGGAAAGACTGGTGTTAACTGGCCAGTCTTGCTAGTCAGTGAGGGCCAGCTTTAGTGAAAGACCCTGTTTTAAAACAACTAAGGTGAAGAATAACTGAAGAAGCCACCTGATGTCAAACTCTGGCCTCCATGTGACACGAGTAGCCTGAAATATACACACCCACTCATTCTACACACAAAAGGCAAACTGCCTCAGATTTCCAAAGGCATTAGTGTGCTTAGAAGCACTCAATTCATAGAGTGGAGGATTACAAAATATTTGGATTAAAGAGGCATAATTGATTAGTTCTGTAAAGTCAGCTTGTAAAAAGAAGCCTGCTAGAAATATTACATGAGATAAAACACCTAAGTGCTACTACATGGGTCCCTGTGAAACAAAGAAAAAGAAAATCATCCCCCAAACAAATGGCTCCTTCTAGATTAGTCAGGGTTCTCTAGAAGTAAAGACCCAATAGAATGAACACATAGTGGAATGGGGATCCATATTGCTTGATACAAGCTGCGTAGTTCAATAACAGCTCTCCACACACTGCAGAGGATGAGATCCGAATAGGTATTCAATTCATGAAACTGGATGTCTCAGCATACCCAATCTGGTGCTAAAGCCCTGGGGGATTCCTGGATTATTGTGGAAGGCTGGGTTCCCATATCAGCAAGGGATAGAAGCAGCAGCCTTGGAAGCAACTGGACAGACGGGCTCATCAGGCAGGCAGGCAAAAGCAGTCCTCTTTTCCCCAAACCTATTTATATCTGAGCCGCTGATGAAAAGAGATGCCCACTCTGGGAGAGAATCTTCCCACTTTACCTAATTCTTCTAGGAAATATCCCTGAAGTTCAGCCCAGGGGCATATCTATTAGCTGATCCATATCCAATTAAGCTGACAACCAAGATTAGCCATCATTCTCTCCAATAAGGCATATACGGGGATGACTTCCTTAGGGAAGAATAACCTTCTTTTTACCCTAGCAGATATCATCAGGGGTCCTGCAGTTGATCAAAAGATAAGAGGAACAACAGTAATGGATTTTTGCCTGAGGCTGGCATTACTAAGAACCAACACTGAAAGCAGGAGTTTATACAACATTGACTAGTGAATTTCTCTTAAGGCAGTAAGTATATGTGTTAAACCATTTTCACAGAAAACATGAAATGTCACATGCTGCCTAAGAGTGATTCCCATGAGACACAAAACCTGGCTCATGGTCTTTCTGTATCATAACACCCACCTTTCTGATAGATAGATAAAATTGTTCATTTTTGCAAAGCTTATTCCCTTGAAAGGAATTTGTGCAATATCATTAAACATTTGGTTTTATTTAATTTCTGATTAATAAAAGTATACTTTCTACTATAAAGGAGGAACATGGCCACCTCCCAATGTCCCCATCGCTGTAATTATCCTGTCTCCCCCACTATTAGGCCCAGCCTTTCATCCTCTTATTTTCTCCAGACACAGGGACTCATCTCAGAGCTTTTTCTGCCTGGATGGCTAGAATACCAACCTCTAGCTAACTCTGCTTCATTTTCTACACTGCTGTCAAAAGACTGATGTCAGCCTTCAGTTTTGAAATAATTTTAAGCTAGAGCAATTGGAAAATTCATACAGAATCCCCATATGTTCTGCATCTGGACCACCCTCCTATTAAGTTCACATGACCTTAGAACAATTCCTGGAGAGTTTTGATTACTTTTTAAATCACATACATTTATGAATTACAATTCAAGAAAATTAATAACTATACCATTCACCTAATTTTTGTAAGAGGTTTTAATTTACTTTCACATATCTTAAAAGGTATAGTTATTGATTTTAGTAATTATGCTATGCATTATATCTCAAAACACTTTCCTCCTAATGGGAACTTTGTGCCATTTGATTAGCAGACCCCGGTTTTCTACCTCAGCCCACATCAGCTTCTGGCAATCGTCATCTGTCATCTACTCGCTACATCTAAGAGTTCAATTTTATTAAATTGGAAATAAAAGTGAGATCACACAGTATTTGTCTCTGTGTGTCTAGCATTATCTTGGGATAACATCCTCCAGGTTATGACATGGAAATGTCATAACAAATATAAGGGTTTCTTTTCTTTAAAGGTCAAAAAGTATTTCGTGTGTGTGTGTGTGTGTGTGTGTGTGTTTCAGTGTGGGCATATATGTGTGTGATAAGAGAATAGATACAATCACAGAAAAAAATGTGCTATACACATGTGACCATTAATCCACTGATGAGCACAGACTGATTCCATATCATTACATGTATATTTTTAATTAATCCTTTGAGAATTTTATATAACATGTAGGTTTTATGTAACATGCACAATGCAGTTAAGCCTCCTCCCCCCAACTCTTCCCAGACCCGCCCCTTCCTTCCTACACAACTTTATATCCTATTTTTTCCATCAAGGCCACTTTGTCCTGCTTGAATAATTCTTTATGTGTGACCCCCCCCCCACTGGAACAGAGCATGGTTGACTTATTGGAAGATACACACTTAGAGAAAATTGACCAGTCCTCTCCCAGAAGCTAACAACTGCTGATAGCTTCTTTGCCAAGGGTAGAACTTTATGTCCAGCTCCTCTCTCTGGAGGAGAGGAGCTGACTTGGGCATGCACAGACCTTGTGAGAAGAGCGGTGAGTTCATCTGTGCAGTTACCTTGCTATGTCCAGAAGACACTATTTCCTTGTTAGTCACCCTAGGAGCCCCTGGCTGTTACAGTCTTTCTACCCTGTTTTCTGAAAAGATCCCAAAGCCTTTGAGGAGGGGGTGGAATATATATGTTCTGATGAGAAAGTAATGTTCTGTAGTCTCTTCTTCTCTGTACCTTGACCTTCTCTAGTAATAAGAGAAATGCCTTGCCATGGCATTATTTGACAAAGATGATGTTGAGTTCATTTTATGTTGTCTGTTGCCCATCTACGGCTGGACATGCCGGAGACCCTTAAGACTAGTTTGCTTCCCCAGTGAGACTCCCTTGGAGAAAAGTAATTTTAATTTGCAAGTGGCCATCAACTGTAGATTGCTTTGGGGTTAAGAATGGGAGCCCGTGTCCACTTCTCCTTTGTAGGACTCCATCTGTTACAGACGTGTAAAAACCCTGTGCATGCTACCTCAGTCTCTATGAGTTCATATGTGTGTCAATCCTGTTCATTTAGAAGGCCATGTTTTCTCTGTGGCCTCTATTCCCTCTGTCTCTTATACTCTATCTGTTTCCTTCCCAGAGCCTGAAGTAAGAGATTGGATGGAGAGATCCAATTTGGGCTGAGTGTTCCAAGGTCTCTCACTCTCTGCATGATGCCTGGCTGTGAGTATGGGTATTTGTTCTCATCTGCTGCAGGAGGAAGCTTTTTTGATAATGGCTGAGTAAGACACTGATCTGAGTACATGTGCTTCTGAAGTGAGAACCTTATTTTTAAATATAATGATAAACCCTTAGGTATTGGTTTAGTACTTTACCCATTTAGTAGCAAAATAGTAGTAGATTTTCATAGTAGGGACTATGATATATAGCAGATTCTTGTCCTGATAATGGTGCCATGTGGAAAATGTCCACAGTGGTATTCATCGTGCCTGTGTCAGGTTATGCTCCCACCAACAGTGGATAAGTTTCCTCAGATCTCTGTCAGCACTTGCCATCCTTGTTTTTTTGTTAGCTATTTTTACTGAGGTCACATGAAATCTCAAAGCAATTTTAATTTGAATTCCGTGGATGGCTAAGGATGTTGAACAGGTTTTTAATTTTTCTTAACTGTTTGAATTTCATGTTTTGAGAACTCTCTGCTTAGTTCTATATTCCATTTTTAATTGGTTTTTGTTTGTTTTTTGCTGTTTAACTTTTTTTAGTTATTTCTATATTCTAGATACTAACCCCTTGTCAGATGCATTGCTGGCAGACTTTTTCCCATTCTGTAGACTGCCTCTTCACTTGAGTAATGGTGTTCTTTGCTGTAATGAAACGTTTTAAATCCATAAGATCCCATTTATTAATTGTTAGTCTTAATAGGTAGACTATTAGGGTTCTGTTAGAAAGTTCTTTCTTATGTGAATTAATTCAAGAATATGTTCTTTCTCCTCTATCACATTCTACAGTATATCACATTTTATGTTGAAGTCCTTGATCTATTAGGACTTTATTTTTGTGCAGGTGAGAGATAAGGACTGAGTTTCATTCTTCTATATGTAGCTAACCAAAATGACTAGAACTAGTTGTTGAAGATGTTTTCTTTAATGTATATTGTTGGCATTTTTGATAGGCATTGTTGGTTGTAAAAGTATAAGTTTATAGCTTAGTTCTAATACATTGGATAACAAGTCTACTTTTATGCTAGTACCATGTTGCTTTTTATGGAAATGTGAAAGGGTGATACCTGAAGCATTTTTTTGGTTCAAGATTGTTTTGGCTATCCTGGGTTATTTTGTGCTTCTTGGTAAAGGTTAAGATTGTTTTATGGCAATTTCAGTGCAAAACTGTATTAGAATTTTGATGGAGACTGCACTGTATCTGTTAATTGCCTTTGATCATTTTCACAATATTAGTCCTAAAAATCTCTGAGTATACTGTAGGTTTTATATAATTTCCTCAGCTTCATGGTTAGATTAATTCTACATATACTTAAGGCTCTTGTGAAAAGTGCCATTTCCCTGATTTCTCCCTCAGTGTGTTTGTCCTTTGTGTTAAGGAAGGCTACAGGGGCTTGTGTGTTAACTTTGTATCCTGTTACCTTGCTGAATGTGTTTGTCAGTGAAGGAATATGTCTGGAAGTGCCTTCAAAGTATTTTATGTATATAATTATATCATCTGCTACTGAAAATGCTTTGGCTTTCTTCTTTTGTTTTTGTATTCCCTTAGTGGTCTTCTCTTGATTTATTGCTCTAGCTAAGACATCAAACTCTATGGTGAACATGGGAGGGAAGGATAGACAGCCTTTTCTTGTTCCTGATTTTCATGGAGATGTTTTGAATTTTTCACCATTTAAGATGATATTATTGTCTGAGAGTTTTCTTTGTATTGCCTTTATTATGTTGAGATATGTCCCTTGTGTTCCTATTTTTTCCAGAACCTTTATTAAAAATAGATGCTGGATTTTGCCAAAGACTGTTTCTGAGTCTTATTGAGATGATCATGCAGTTTCTGTCCTTAGTCTATTTAGGTGGTGGATTATCTTTATTGATTTACATGTATTGAATCATCCTTCACCTCTGGGATGAAGTTGATTTGATCGTGCTGGATAGTCCCTTTGATGTATTTTAAAACTCAGTTTGCAAATGTTTTACTGAGAATGTTTTTGTCTGTGTTCATCAAAATGTTGGTTTATAATTTCCTTTTTGGTAGGGTCTTTGTTTGATTTCATATCAGGGTAATGATAATTTTGTCAAAGGAATTTGAAAATGTTTACTCTTTTTCTGTTTTTCCAACTCTCCTCAAACTATTCCACAAAATAGAAACAGAAGGTTCTCTACCCAATTCATTCTATAAAGCTACAATTACTTTGATATCTAAACCACACAAGGATCCAACAAAGAAAGAGAACTTCAGACCAATTTCCCTTATGAATATCGATGCAAAAATACTCAATAAAATTCTCGCTAACCGAATTCAAGAACACATCAAAAGGATCATCCATCATGACCAAGTAGGCTTCATCCCAGGGATGCAGGGATGGTTTAATATATGGAAATTCATCAACGTAATCCACTATATAAACAAACTCAAAGACAAAAATCACATGATCATCTCGTTAGATGCTGAGAAAGCATTTGACAAAATCCAGCACCCCTTCATGATAAAAGTCATGGAAAGATCAGGGATTCAAGGCCCATACCTAAACATAATAAAAGCAACCTACAGCAAACCAGTAGCCAACATCAAAGTAAACGGAGAGAAGCTGGAAGCAATCCCACTAAAATCAGGGATTAGACAAGGCTGCCCACTATCTCCCTACCTATTCAATATAGTACTTGAAGTCTTAGCCAGAACAATTCCACAAAACAGTTTAGAAATTATTGGAGTTATTTCTTCTGGTAGAATTATGTATTGAATAATTTTGATCCTGGGCTTTTGTTAGTTGGGAGATTTTTAATAACCATTCTATATCACTGGAAAATTCTGCTCTATTTAAATTATGAGTGTTATCTTGATTAAATATTCATAGAAATTCATCAGTTTCCTTTAGACTTTTTAAATTAGTAAAATATAGATTTTTAGAGCATGCCCTTATGAGTCTTTCAATTTCATTAGCATTTGTTCTAATAGCTTCCCCTCTGTCTCTAATTTTATTAATTTGGATCATCTCTTTTCTTTTTTTGAATTCTACAATTCTATGGAGTTTTCAGCTCAGTTTGTTATATGTAACTTTTAGTTTGTCAAGATATCCTGCAACTGACATAAAGGGCATCAAATATCTGTTGCTCCCTTTAGATCACTTCAAGACTGTTTTATTTGATGTTGAATGCATGTATATTTATAATTGTTGAATAAGTTGTACCTTTATCATTACATAATAACTTTTTCAGTTTTTAATCTAAGGACAATATTTTTGTGGTGTGGCTTCTATTCTCTTCTGATTTCCATTGTGTGGGATATCCTATCCCCTTTATTTTAGTATGTATGTTTACTTATAAAGTTAGTTTGTGGAAACATTTGTTTTGACTGTCTTTTTCCTTTTTAAAACAGAAATCCATTCAGTCTGTGTTCTGTACCAAAGGAAGAGAATAATGAAATTCAATGGTAAATAGAAGTTGCACAAAGCAATACCAGGAGCCAGCTTCATGTTGAGGAGAGAACTTTGCACTACTTCATGTCTCCCTTTACACACTCAGAGAGAAACGTGTCCAATAACAAACATTGACACTTTCTCTGAAAAGTATAGTCACAAAGGACTAAAACAACAACAACAATAGAGAAAATAACAGGTACTAATAATGCTCAGTCATTACTCTCACTGGGTCTATTGGTCTCCCCACTTTCTACTTTCATGTCACAAGTACCCTACTATGCTCTCTTTTTCTCATTTATTAAGGTTTCTTCCTCTCTTGTATTAGTTTTGTTTTGTTGCTGTGACAAAATACTCCACAAAAGCAACTTTAAAAAGTAAGCATTTGTTTGAGCTTATGTTCCAGGGAATATGGTTCATTGTGTGGCTGGAACAGAAGGTGGTCACATGCCATCCACAGCGAGGAAGCCCAGTAAGAAATGCTACTGCCCAGCTCCTTTCTCCTCCTTAGGACTCCAGCCCATAGAATGATGACACCCGAATTTAGAAAATGTCTTTCCACTGGGCATGGTGACACATGCCTTTAATCCCAGCACTCAGGAGGCAGAAGCAGGCAGATTTCTGAGTTCGAGGCCAGCCTGGTCTACAAAGTGAGTTCCAGGACAGCCAGGGCTATACAGAAAAACCCTGTCTCAAAAAACAAACAAACAAACAAACAAACAAACAAACAAAAAAAGAAAATGTCTTTCCACCTTAATTAATGCAATCCAGAAAACCCTTCATGGACCTACCTAGAGGCTTGTTTTCATGGAAATTCTCTATCCTGCCAAGTTGTCAGTCAATATTAACCATCATATCTATTCTTTTTTTCAATTGGATATTTTCTTTCTTTACATTTCAAATGTTATCCCCTTTCCTGGTTTCCCCTCCAAAAAACACCTTCCCCCTATCCTCTCCCCCCTCCCCCTGCTCACCAACCCACCCACTCCTGCTTCCTGGTCCTGGCATTACCCCACACTGGGGTATAGAGCCTCCATAGGACAAAGGGCCTCTCCTCCCATTGATGTCTGACTAGGCCACCCTCTGCTGCATATGCAGCTGGAGCCATGAATCCCACCATGTGTACTCTTTGGGTGGTAGTTTAGTCACTGGGAGTTCTGGGGGTACTGGCTAGTTCATATTGTTGTTCCTCCAATGGGGCTGCAAACCCCTTCAGCTCCTTGGGTCCTTTCTCTAGCTTCTTCATTGGGGATCCTGTGCTCAGTCCAATGGATGATTATGAGCATCCGCTTCTGTATCTGTGAAGCACTGGCAGACCCTCTCAGAAGAGAGCTATATCAGGCTCTGTAACCCAATCACAGAAGAACACACATGATATGTACTCACTGATAAGTGGATATTAGCCAAGAATCCCAGAAGCTTGGAATACCCAAGATACAATTCACAAACCACATGAAACTCAAGAAGAAGGAAGACCATAGTGTGGATACTTCTATTCATCTTAGAAGCGGGGAACAAAACACCCATGGAAGGAGTCACAGAGACAAAGTGTGGAGTAGAGACTGAAAAAAAAAATCTATAGACTGACTCACCTGGGGGTCCATCCCATTTACAATCACCAAACCCAGACATTGTTGTGGATGCCAACATCATATCTATTCTTATGACCCATTTCATGATCATATACACACTCACAATCACATTTACACAAATTATATTAAATGTAAATCCCATATCTGATATAAAGCATGAGGTATTTATCATTCTGAGTCTGTTTTTCTCCTTTAACATAATGATTGCCAGTTCTATCCATTTTCCTGTAAATGTCATGATTTTATGACAATGAATACAATTCTGAATACAGAATGAATGAATACAATTTTGTCCTGTGTACATTTTCTTTATCCATTTACTTGTGGATGAGAAATGGTTTCATCCACATGGGGCTGGTTTCATCCCCTAGCTACTGTAAACACTTCAGTAATAAAAATAGATGTACAAATATATTTGTAGTATGTTGACTCAGAGTCTGTTGGGTATATGCCTAAGAGTGTATCACGTGGCACTCTTATTATTTATTTATTTATTTATTTACATCCCAAATGCTGCCCCCCTCAATCTGCCTCTACTTCAACTCTGAGACAGCAGATCACTGTATTCCCCCACCTTGGTACATCAAGCCTCTGCAGGATTGAGCACATCATCTCCCACTAAGGCCACACAAGGCAGCCCTCTGCTATACATGTGTCAGAAGCCACAGACAAGCTCATGTATGCTCTTTCATTGGTGGTTCAGTCCCTGGGAGCTCCCAGGGATCCAGGTTAGTTGATACTATTGGTCTTCCTATGGGACTGCTATCTCTTTGAGAGCCTTCAGTCCTTCTCTTAACCCTTCCACAGGGGTCCTTGACTTCCATCCAATGTTTGTCTGTGGGTATCTGCATCTGTCTCAGTCAGCTGTGAGGCAAAGCCTCTCAGATGGCTGCTATGCTAGGCTCCTGTCTGCAGGCACAATGTAACATCATTGATAGTGTAAGGGAGTTGTACCTATCCATGACATGTGTTTCAAAATGGGCTGTCACTGGTAGGCCATTCCTTCAGCCTCTGCTTCATCTTTGTCCCTGCACTTCTTTTAGAAAAAAACAACAACAACAACAACAACAACAACAACAACAAACAATTTGGGGTCAAAAGTTTTATAAGTGAGTTGGATGTCCCCATCCCTCCACTGGGGACCCTGTCTGGCTACTGGAGGTGGTCTTTCAGGTTCCATATCCCAACTGCTGGGCATTTCTTTTTTTTCTTTCTTTCTTTTTTTTTTTTCAACTTTTATTAGATATTTTCTTCATTTACATTTCAAGTGTTATCCAGAAAGTTCCCTATACCCTCCCCCCTCCCGGCCCTGATCCCCTACCCACCCACTCCCACATCTTGGCCCTGGCATTCCCCTGTATTGGGGCATATAAAGTCTGCATAACCAAGGGGCCTCTCTTCCCACTGATGGGCAACTAGGCCATCCTCTTCTATATATGCAGCTAGAGACNTTTTGTGAATGGGTTACTTCACTCAGGATGATGGCCTCCAGATCCATCTATTTGCCTAGGAATTTCATATATTTATTGTTTTTAATAGCTGAGTAGTACTCCATTGTGTAAATATACCAAATTTTTTGTATCCATTCCTCTGTTGAGGGACATCTGGGTTCTTTCCAGTTTCTGGCTATTATGAATAAGGCTGCTATGACCATAGTGGAACATGTGTCCTTGTTACCAGATGGAATATATTCTGGATATATGCCCAGTAGAGGTATTGCAGGATCTTCCGGTAGTACTATGTCCAATTTTCTGAGGAACCGCCAGACTGATTTCCAGAGTGGTTGAACCAGCTTGCATTCCCACCAACAATGGAGGAGTGTTACCCTTTCTCCACATCTACGCCAGCAACTGTTGTCACCTGAATTTTTGATCTTAGCCATTCTTACTGGTGTGAGGTGGAATCTCAGGGTTGTTTTGATCTGCATTTCCCTGATGATTAAGGATGTTGAGCATTTTTTCAAGTGCTTCTCTCTCAGCCCATTTATTGCTTGTATAGAGGAGAAATATGGAGTTCATTAATTTTGTATCCAGCCACTTTTCTGAAGGTATTTATCAGCTGTAGGAGTTCTATAGTAGAATATTTGGGGTCACTTATGTATATTATTATATCATGTGAAAAGCAATATTTGACTTCTTTTCCAATTTGGGTCCCCTTGATTTCCATTAGTTTTCTTATTTCCCTATACTGAAGAGATATGGAGATATTGTTTTATCCCCAATTTTAGTGGAAATGTTTTAAGTTTCAATCCATTTAATTTTATATTGGCAATTGACTTGCTGTATAGTATAGTACCTTTATTGTGTTTAGATGTGCCCCTTGTATCCCTGCTTTCTTCAAGACTATTTTAATGAAGGGATGTTGAATTTTGTCAAATTTTGTTAAATTTCAACATCTAGTGAGATGATCATGTGAATTTTTTCTTTCCATTTGTTTATATAATCGATTTTTGTATACTGAACCACTCCTGCATTTCTGAGATGAAGCATACTTGATCATGGTGGATGATTCCTCTGATGTGTTCTTAGATTCAGTTTGTGAGTATTCTATTGATTATTTTTGCATCAATGTTCATAAGGGAAATTGTCTAAAATTCTCTTTGTTGAGTCTTTGCATGGTTTAGGTATGAGTTCCTTCTGTTTCTATTGCGTAGAATAGTTTGAGGAGTATTGGCAGTAGTTCTTCTTTGAAAGTCTAGTATAATTCTGCATTAAAACCATCTGGCCCAGGGCATCTTTTTGGCTGGGAGATTTTAATGACTGTTTCTATTATTCAGATGGTTTACCTGATCTTGATTTACCTTTACTTGATCTTGGTATCTGTCTTGAAAATCATCTGTTTCATTTAGATTTTCCAATTTTATGGAGTACAGGCTTTTGAAGTAAGACCTAATGATTCTTTGAATTTCCCCAGTGTCCACTACTACATCTCCCTTTTTATTTGTGATTTTGCTAATTTGAGTACTGTCCTCTACCTTTTAGTTAGTCTGGCTACTGATTTGTCTATCTTGTTGATTTTCTCAAAGAACCAGCTCTTGGATTCTTTGTATTGTTCTCTTTGTTTCTAGTTGATTGATTTCAGCCTTGAGTGTGATTATTTCCTGTCATTTACTCCTCTTGCATGTTTTTGTATCTTTTTGTTCTAGAGCTTTCAGGTATGCTGTTAAGTTGCTATTATAGGATCTCTCCTAATTTTGTTATGAAGGCATGTAGTGCCATGCATTTTCTTGCATTGTGTCCCATAAGTATAGGCATATTGTGTCTTCATTTTCATTGCATTCGAGAAAGACTTTAATTTCTTTATTTCTTCCCTAACCAAGGAATCATTGAGTTGTTCAGTTTCCATGAATATGTGGGATTTCTGTTGTTTCTGTTGTTGTTGAAGTCCATCCTTAGTCTGTGGTGATCTGATAGAATGCAAGGGGTTATTTCAGTCTTCTTGTATCTGTTAATGCTTGTTTTGTGTCCCATTACATGGTCAATTTTGAAGGTTCTGTGAGATGCTGAGAAGAAGGTAACAAAAAGAACAAATTCTTTTGTTTTCTTTTCTGATCCAATCTGCTTGGTGTTCTGTAAGCTTCTTGTACCTTTGTAGGCATCTCTTTCTTTAGGTTAGGGAAATTTTCTTCTATGATTTTGCTGAAGATATTTTCTGGGCCTTTGAACTGGGAATCTTCCTCCCCCTCCTCCTTCTCCTCCTCCTCCTCCTCCTCCTCCTCCTCCTTCTATACCTATTTTTCTTAGGTTTGGTCTTTCCAAGTGTCCCAGATTTCTTGGATGCTTTGTGTCATGAACTTTTTAGATTTTGCATTTTCTTTGACTGATATATTGATTTGTTCTATCATATCTTCTACACCTGGTTTTCTCACTTCCATCTCTTGTATTCTGTTGGTGATGCTTGCTCTGGAGTTCCTGTTTTCTCTTTTAGGTTTTCTATCTCCAAGATTGCCTCAGTTTGCATTTTCTTTATTACTTCCATTTCTCTTTTCAGGTCTTGGGCAGTTTTATTCATATCTTTCACCTGTTTGGATGTATTTTCCTGTATTTCCTCAAGGGATTTATTCAGGTCATCTTTACAGGTCTCTATCATCTTTATAAGACTGAATTTAAGATACTCTTCTTGTGTTCAGTTTCATTAGGAAATCCAGGGTTTGTTGTAGTAGGGTTGCTGAGCTCTGATACTGCAATATTGAAATGGGTCTGATTGATTGCGTTCTTAAGCTGTCTGGTTTTCCCTGGAGTTGCTGGATAATCCTGATGACAACAGGACTTCTCAGGAAGGTGGACTGAGCTGTGAGCCAGACATGGAGATCAGGGTACCCTACTTTGTTGGCTATGCTTCAGGCAGACCCCACTCTGCAGGCTGTGTCCCAGATGGACCCTACTTTTCAGGTTATGTCCTAATCAGACCCAGATGGGGTGGCAGACAGGTCCAACCCTTCTGCCTGTCCCAGGCTGACAAGCTGGGGTGACAGGCAGATTCACTTAAGATGGGTGGTTGGGCAGGGTTTCAAGCTGGTTAGTTTTGTGACCTTTGAAGGTTTCCATGGGGAGGCAGGATGCTCTTTGTGATCCCATGGAGAGCCAGGCTACAACCAATCATGAAGCTCCAGGGATTCGTGCGCTACTCACCTCTGACAGCTCTCCTAGGCAAACTTGCAGTAGCAGGTGGATCCAACTAGTCATGTGGTACCTCTCTTTTATATTTTCAAAACTAAAAGCCCAAACGGGTTTCTGTAGTGTCTGCACCTGTTCACATTCAAGGGCGTTTTTTGTACTCTGTATTGTTAATGACCAGCATCCCTCGTATGGTAAAACAGATCACAAAGAAATCTGAATCTCTCTGGTAGCTCAGGAATTGAATTCTTTTCCAAGTATTTCTTGACCATTTGTATTTCTTTGTAAGAAATAGTTTAATTTTTTCAACTGCTTGTTGGGTCTTTCGGAGGGCACAGATATTTGCAGCCAACCAATGGACAGAAGCTGCTGACCCCTGTTTTTTTTAATAAGGGAAAGCTGAAAGAGACTGGAGAGAAGGGAGATCCTGTAGAAGGACCAGCAGTCTCAATTAATCTGGACCCCCAAGATCTCTCAAACACTGGACCACCAAACAGACAGCATACACCAGCTGATATGCGGCCCCCAACACACATACAGTAGAGGACTTCTGGGTCTGTGTTCATTCATAGATGATGCACCTAACCTTCAAGAGACTGAAGGCCCCAGGGAGTTTGGAGATCAGGTGGGATGAGGATGGGAGTACCCATGTGGAGACAGGGAGTTGTAAGGAGGCATGGAATGTGGAGCAGTTGGAGGGTGGATCAGAGGTAGGGGCAGGGAATGGAATATGGAGTATAAAAATAAATTAATTTATAAATAAAATAAAAAATAAATAATTTAGTTTTTGTTTTGAAATGTACATACATGTATACTTTGAAATATTATCATATCTAACCTCTCTTTCCCTTTCCAATTCTCCCCATATTTCCTCGTCATGTTCTTTCCAAAGTTCATTCCTTTTCTTATAACTCACTAACTCAAGTTGGTGTTACCCATATGTGCATAGTTATAGGGACAACCACATGAGCATGGGAAACCTACCAGGTGCCATATTCTAATAGAGAATGATCTTCCATCTTCCAGGAACTATCTACTGCCAGTAACATCTCAGATGGGGGTGGAGATTAGGAAGCCCCTCATCCTTCCTTGCTGAATATTGACCAACTTAGTCTTGTGTAGGTCTTGCATGGTAACCACAGATGCTGTGAGTTAGTGATTATGGTAACCACATCGTGCCAAGAGGCAGCATTTGTGTTTCTTCTATTGAAAACATCCTATTAGGTTCATTAGTCAATTTATTATCAATTGAATTTTTTGGTGTTTAAATGTTTTAGTTCCTTGTATATTCTAGATGTTAAGTCCTTGTCAGAATGTGTAGTTGACAAAGATTTTTCTCCTGCTCTGTAGACTGTCTCTTGATTCTGTTACTCTTCTTCTTCTTCTTCTTCTTCTTCTTCTTCTTCTTCTTCTTCTTCTTCTTCTTCTTCTTCTTCTTCTTCTCCTTCTCCTTCTCCTTCTTCCTCTTCCTCCTCCTCCTTCTCTTTAGTAAGTTTTGCTAGTTTATAGACTTTTCAAACAGGCATTGATATAAATGTTCAATTCTATTTCTTCCCCACTCATTTCTGTCCTATCCTCATCATATTTTTGGTATCAACTGCTTTCAGGTTTGACATGATCTATTTTCTAAGGGTCTGAGTTGCATCCTTTTGTTATTTATTTGAGTGCTCTTTGATTTTGTTTGTGTTTTTGAATCTTGACTATGATATGTCAAGAACAAGTTCTTCTCTGGTCATGTTTCATTGAGTATCAAAATGCCTCTTTTATTTAAATATCTTTTCTATAGACTTGGAGAAATTTCTTTCATAATTTCATTGAGTAAATTGTCTATACTTTGAATATTTACCCCAGTTCCTTCTTCTAGTCCATGGATTTTTAGGTTTGGTCTCTATGCCATCTTGGAGTTTTTGATACTGTGGCCATACTTGTTTATATATTTTTACACTTACTAATATCTGAACATAGCATGTTCTTGACTCCCTTTTCCATCCCTGGCAATCTTTCGTCTTCACAGCTGAGGGCATTGCCAATGCTTTTGCTGTTCTTTATGATTCACTGAAGTTTTCATTTTCATAATGTCTATTTGCTTTTGATTTATTTGCTGCTGATTATTTGTTATTTGCTTGCTGTTCTCTCTGGGTTCTGACCTCTGGCTTTCTATTTGAATTCACCTCTTTTTTTTATATTCACTTTCAAGGGATTGATTATTTTTATAGGCAAATATTTAAGGTTTGAATTTGTTTTATTGCTGTTGGTTCTGTAGTTGAGTTGTGAACTTTAGAAAAAGACACATGGCTTTTCTTTTCATGTTTCTTAGGACTTTATGTTGCAATTTGGATGACCCTTCTGGTTTTATTTGGGAAATCGTCTCATTAAGAAGTATGCTTTTGGAGGTTGTATCCCCAATACCACACAGACAGAAGAAAACAGATTGCTGTAATTTAACCAACATAAGATCAAAAAAAGATGTAGTTATAAAATTGAAATTATTATAACCAATGACCATTAAACCGAAAATGGGAAAATGAAGTTAAAGCAAACTGTGGAAATAATAAATTAATGAGGTAAATAGAAGAGGCAGAGGGAGAGAGAGGGAGAGAGAGAGAAAGAGAGAGAGAGAGAGAGAAAGAGAAAGAGAAGTAGAGATGAAACAAGATTAAATAAAAGAAAAGAGAATGGAATGGAAACTGATTTTAAGGAAAGAAAGAAGAAAGATGAAGAGTTAGAAATTTTTAAATGAAGCAAAAAGAAGATAAAGAAATTTATCAATAATAAAAAACACTCCAAAGCCAAAATTAGATAAATGTATAAATGAAAATTAAGAGCATGTGTAAGCATTTAAAAAGAAAACCAATAAGGTAAAGTAAATATTCTACTTAAAATGTAGCAGAAAGAGAAAAGGTAGAAGGTATATAATGAAGGGAAAAGGAAGAAAAACTAAGGAAAAGAAGACACATTTCCTACAATGAAAAGAAAATAAATCTAAAAGTTAAATGTGTGAAACCAATCAAAATTATAAATATGAAAAATTTAAATACAATGGATTATATGTATTGCTGGAACTGAGATGACAGGGGAGGACTGTCATAAGGATTAAAAAATGAGCTATTAGAGTGTTTTCTTTATAAGTCCTTAATTTGGAGACTGCCAGAGCATGGTGTCAGCTGAGCTTGCACTCTTCCCTAAGGTTGTATTCATGCCGCCCTGAGCCCAGTGTTTATTGAAGCCATCTTCACTCAAGTACCTTCTCGGTGCATCAGGGGCTTTTGGCCACACTTAGCTATGCAGACTGAGCTTGACAAATTCCTTCCACCTTCTTGAGACACACCAGATCATACTCCTGGCCAATGTTCTGCTTTTTGGCATCTCCTAAATATGTTGGATTATGGAAAGCAACCATAATACGCAAATACTACCTAGGTCCTATAAGAGGACCTATCTCTGTGGCTTTAAGATGTGACATGCAGCTGTGTATATCAAGTACCCTTTTAGGATTGTGTTCTTAGGCTCTATAGTGGTGAATGGCAGCTGGATGACTTCAAAAGTTTATCACCTGTTGGTCACAGTATTAGTCCCTCAAATTCCAGGGTTACTAGTTGTTAGGGTACACCCTTGTGTACTGATGGCAGGGCTATTCTTCCTTGTGCCATGAAGATGTACTCTTGGTGCCTGCATCCTTTGACATGTGGTGGGATTTCTCTCCACCACAAGAATTACTGTATCACCAGAAATCACAAATGGACTTGAGGTTAGTGAAGGCTGTGGGATTTTCCTGAGGGGTAGGACTATTTCTCATCTGATTTATGTTTAGAAAAAGTTTCTACTTCTCCCCATTGCATAGCAAGCTGTATAGGTGGATCTGTGTCCCGTTTCATTTTTTGTGGGGTTTTAGAACTTTTTCATTGCTTTAACAAAATGCCTGATGAAATAAAATTAAGGAAGGCTTGTTCTGGTTCATTGTGGTGAGAAGACACAATGGCAGGAGCGGAGGGTGGCTGGTCACACTGGGTCCAAAGCCAAGAAATAGAAATGAGTATTAGGTCATTCCTTCTATTTATTCAGTCCAAGCCCCCAGCCCATGAGATGGTGCCAACCACATTCAGAGTATATTTTCCCTCCTTATTTAACCTTCCTAGAAACATCCCCTGTGGATATTCCCAGAGGTCTGTCTCCTAGGTAATGTAAGATCCAATCAGGCTGACATGCAGGTTAACTGTCACGAGATGTGCCACCCATCTGTCTATGCTTGCCAGGTGACCTTCTGCTCCCCTTGTTGGTCTCTAATGCACTTGCTCTCTTTCTCTTGACTACACTTATTTTTTAGCCTGACTTTCTCCTCCATTGGATCAGTCAGCTACAAATTCCAGACTGCAATTCTACTTTTAAATGCCTTTCTTTTGAGTAAAGAATTTAATCGATTAAATTAGTAAGACTTGCTTGCATAATTATATAATGTGTTTTCCCACTACCTTGTAGATAGTTTGTGGTTTCTTTTTTCTCTATCACTAGTTTCCTCTGTAATAGTTCTCTTTGGTGGAATGGTTTGCGTTCATTTCTTTTGATTTTACAACTACCAGAAAATTTTGCTTTGTATACTACTCAGCTTACACAAAACATCTTATACTCACAGCAATCAGTGTTAAGTTAATAAGATATTTCATCACATATGAAAACATTACACTGTCACTTCTCATGCTGTTGCCAATGTCAAAATTAATGCAGTTTAATTATTTATACCTTGTAAGAATTTGTTGTAGCTGCTGTTGCTTATAATAGTTTTATCTTTAACTTGTATGCCAGAGACAACATTCTTTTGTTCTCTGTTCACTATGTTTGCAATATTGTGGTATTCTGAGTGTAATCACCCACTACTTACATTATTCATGTTTTTATCTTCTTATGATTTATGTTAGTAATCAGCAGCCTTTTAATTCAGACGAAGGAATTTCCTATAGTGGTATCTGTAAGGAAGACCCAGTTCTATTGAACTTCCTTAGCTTTATCTGTCTGGGCAAGTTTTTATTTCTTCCTCTCTCATTTCTGAGAGAGAGCATTGGTAGGTGAAGTATTCCATTTGTCAAGATACTCATTGTTTTCTTTTGACTGGCATTTTAATGCAGACTTTCCACTTAATAGCAGGGATGAAATCTGAGAAATGTGTCTTTACTCTGTCACTGCACAAATATCATGGAGTGTTCTTACACAAATGATAGCAATAATACTGTTGGCAAAATAATCTCTTGGTACCAACCATGCTCATCTGTGTAGCTTATGTGACATTGTGGCCCCAAGCTCTTCTGACCTGATGGATTCTCCTGATGAGAACCTGCTGACAGCTGTTTGAGGATTCCCTTGAACATAGGACGGTGTTCTTATCTTTTCCTGTCTTGGGTAGTGGTGTAAGCGATATCTTGGTGAGCTCTTTTTTATGTTGAATTTCACTGGCGACTGCTAAGCGTCCTGTTTCTGGCCATCTATGATTTCCATGCTTTGAACACATTGTCAAATTATCCTCCAGAAAAAAAAAAAAAAAAGGAGGGGAGGGGGGTTCTGATTTGAATCTATTCCAGCAGTGTGTGGGGCAGCATTTCCCTGTGCCCTTGCAACAAACTGATGTTTAAAACATTTTCTGATTCTCACTTTTTCATCTATGATGATAATACTTAGTGCATTAAAAGCATCTCTTTGAAAATAAGTTCATTCATTTCTAATACATATTACCCTGAATAATCAAATAAGCTGTTTTCCCATTTCTTATTTGAGTGAGGTTTTTCCTTTAAAAACTACAGAATTTTAAGTAAAGATGGTAAAATTTCAGATGTTCCTGGCTGAGCTAGTGTTAAGAACTCTGAAATGCCTTCTCCTCCCCACCCCTACTGTAAGGAACTCAGTCAGGAAAACAAAAAAATACCCCCTCAAACATCAATACTGGGCCATTTGTTACCTGGTGTCAGCTATAGGGAACTGCTATAGTGGACAAACAACAGTGATAAAAATCTAAAACTCTATATTTTCTGTGTATGAAGAACAGGGTGAATTGTCCACTGCATTCAAATAATCTGATTTACTGATTTTTGTTTTTCATTTCTAGGACTAGATTTATTGACCTGCTACAGGTCAGAACTAATGGATGCAAATGGAGCTTTCAAACAAATAATTCAGACATGAGTGTTGTGTCTGCAGGTGATCTGTGTGCACTTTATAAGCAGAACTGGTAGAACAATTGATTGCTGTTTTCCAGGACTCTCTTTATTTTTTTCTTTTTGCTGTGAATACAATTTCCCCGTACCCACTCCACGTTGTTTCCTATAAGGTATTTTTTGCTATTGCTCTTTAATCTCTACTTTTTCCTTCCTATTTTTATAATGTGATTTGCCATAAGGGTCAAGGTTAGAATTTGTCCAAAGAGGGCTGGACACCACGTTCAATTTTAGAGTTTATTGCCAGAGCATTTGTTTCAGACCAGTGAAACTCTATTGCATATGATACTATTCTGGTGGATGTATGAATTATGCATTCACCTGAACTCATTGACTGTGCTATACCATTTTTGGAGTCTATCCTGAAATAGGGGCTTGAGATGATGGTAACATGTATAAATAGGCAATATTGGCACTAGGAGATGCTGTATATATGTATAGGTATATGTAGGAAATCTCTCTAGCTTCTCAATTATTGTGAACCTGAACTTGCTATAAAAACAAAGCTTATTTTAAAAACAAACAGTCCCTGAACCCCACTCCAGGCTCAAATGAGACGTCCTTTCTTCGATATTTACCACCATCAAGTACGTCTGAGTCCTGAGAATCCCTGGCTAACATTCTCAGCTTTCATTAACTCTTAGGCATAGGAGTGAGGTATTTTTGTTTATTCTCCTCTTTATTCACCTAAAAGGAACATTACTCTTTCTTAAGATCCTCTACAGAAGCAATTATTCTTTCCTGGAAGAGAAAGGAGTTAACCCACAGATGAGTTAAATTTAAAAGTCGTATGAATTGCTCATGTGTATGAAGTTTTCACTTTTAGGGACGTAATTTTTCCCCCTGATTTGGGTTCGGGACCTAACTTTGCACTTCAAGATTTATTTTTAAATCAACTGCCTTTCAAAACTGTTTTGATTGAAGTAATACTTTCTGAATTGCTGTCTGGAATTAACATTAATACTTAATTTGAATGAATGTGCTGTTACAAGGGGCAGCTGTGTCCTTAAGCTTGAGGAAGCTCTGTCCTTGTCTCTTCCCTTTGATAATGAAGTGAACTGATAGTTCACTTCCAGGGGGAAGATAGCTTTCCCTTCAGTTGCAACTGTGTGGATTTCAAATGTGGTAATTAGAACTTGGCAACTGTGGTCTCAGCTTTAGTCTATACCTCCAGGAGAGAGAGAGAGAGAGAGAAAAAACAACCTTAGCTTATCATAATGCCACACGCTTTTAAATTGCTAGAGATTCCATTAAATTTTCAACCGCTGCACAATAACCTTTACCTGGGCACCACGTTACTTACACACTCTCAGAGGTTTCAAAGGTGATCTATCACTCTTCATGAATATAACGGCTGACAAGGTACAGAGTGCTGCATTTGATCTTAATAGGACTTGAAAGATATTCATCAGACTGGAGTCTTGCGAAGGTTCAGCAGGAGATAACCAAATTGTGAAATGTTGCATTTGAAAAAAAACAGAGATTGACAAGCTCCCAGCTAATCCCATTTTCTTGGTTTAGAGGACATTTGGTATTACTTTGATGGAAACATCTCTGCAAATGAGGATATCATAAAAGCCCTGCCTAATAAGCTGTACTGTTTCCAGACCCTCGGGTCAGACTGAAGCACTCTAGTTTCTGTTGCCATATGAATGCCAGGAGCCGGGATGGGAGTTTCAATTTCATTCCTGAGCTATAAACTCATCCTTGCTAAACAGATTCTGCTATTGTGTCTGTGCTGTGGGATGTATGTGGTCATTAGGATAGCACTGAAAGAGAAGGAAGACATGAAGTCCTGTTGAAATCAAGGGTGCTTTAGGAATGCTAGAATATTTCTAACTTGTGATATGCTAAGTATGTGTTGGTGGGAATGTGTGTGGAATCTCTGAAAAGTCTGGACATCTAATACTAACAAATATCTTCCTGATCTTCCAGTAGGAATAAGAAGATTTTATGGTTGTCCTTTCTCAAATAATGTACATATTGAGGATTTTATTAACCCTAGCCATTGACTATTAGAAAGTGGAAAGGAAGTAGTACAATAGTGTATATATTCAGACATAAAATTTAATGGGGGAGCTTTAATCATTTTATGTGACTGAGGTAAGCCAGGGTATAAAAAGTGGGTCTCACCCTTAGAACTTGAAACTCTGATTATTGTCAATACTTTGGATGTCATAGTGTAGCATAACCCCAACAGCAAGCACCCTAGAGCATTAAGCAATGATATAAGTAACTCACAAATACAAACGCAAAGGGACTTGACACACTGGAAGCTGAACCAAGACCACCAGAAATTAACTTAGCAGGATTTAAAATCCTATATGTGGTTAGTTTTTAATTCTCATCTTGACACAATGTAGAACCTGGGAAGAGAGCCTCAGTGGCGGATTGTCTGAAACAGGTCAGCCTGTCTGGGGTTGTCTCTATTGTATCCCCATTGTGGATCCCACCATTCCCTTGGTTACAATAAATGTGAAGCGCTTGTTTTTCACTACTCTTGAGTGTGGATGTGATAGACAAGCTGCTTTCAGTTCCTGAGGTGATGGACCTAACAGTTGTGAGCTACATACATCCTTTTGTCTCTCAATTGTTTTTCGTCAGGGTATTCTATCACATTTGTAACTGAAAGGGAAGTAGAGCAATATGTTTGTTTGTTTGTTTGTTTGTTTGATTGATTGTTTTTTTTAAAGCAACTACACAAATATAGGCTAGAAGAACTGACTAGGATTCATTTTCTTAGAAGAGTATCTTAGACTGACCATTGGCTGTTTGGACATGCTCTGATGTTAAAACTGACTTAAAGCAATGTATATATAACTCTTTGGTAGACTATAGCTGACAATCTGCTCACACATCGATTGTCTTACTTATTTTCCCTAGTATACTGAGATAAGTGGTTTAATTTCTAAACATGAATAATGGAGATATGGGGTGGTGAGATGGCTCAGAAGGGACAGACTTATAGTCAAGGCTTCTGACCTGAGTTTGATCCACAGGACACATATGATAGAAAGGGAAAACTTTACTGTTGAAGGAACTGCAAACATTCTAAAAATGAGACAGAAGTCCCCAGAAAATAAAAATAGCATCACTATGTGGTCCAACAATTACCACCCCACCCTTTTTGGTTTTGGTTTTGGGTTTTTTTGGTTTTGGGGGTTTTGGTTTTTTTTGGGGGGGGGGTTGTTTGTTTGTTTGTTTTTGGTGGTGGGGGTTTCAAGACAGGTTTTCTCTGTGTAGCCCTGGCTGTCCTGGTACTCACTATGTAGACCAGCTGGCCTCGAACTCAGAAATCTACCTGCTTCTGCCTCCCAAGTGCTGGAATTAAAGGCATGTGCCACCACTGCCCAGCCCCATTTTGTTTTTTATTAAAAGAATTAAAATTATTTTAGAAAGAAAGAGAAAACTGATTATTTGGGGGTTGTTCTCTGACCTCTACAGATACACTCTGGCATACATATGCCCATATACAAATAATGAATAAATGTAATTTTTAATTTCAAAAGTAAAAATTCAGAATATTAAATTAGGGAAGGTTATGATCCTACTTCTGAAAACTGTACCTAGAAACTGTAGAAGGCAGAACATATAAGTAAATTTGTTAAACACTTATATGCTGAATTGTAAATATCATCTCATTTAAACTTGTAAATAATTCTAAAAGGTAATTGCTAATTCTTAATTACAGACGTAAAACTGAGGCTCAGTCATGAGTGTAAATATTATCAAGAAGGCTCTAAAGCTGGTTGAATTATATCCATCAGTAATGTTAGGTTCTTGTCTCATTTGCAGAGCCCATGAAGATGTGACTAGTTAGGGATTTTGAGATACAGAGATAATCCTAGTGAATTGTGGTGGCCACATACCATCACAGCTGTCCATACTGGGGAGAGGCAGAAGCCTTGGAAATACACACCCAGAGAAGGTGGTGTGAAACCTGCAACGGGAGATGCAGTCACCTTCCAGGAAAACAAGCAACACCTCAACTTGGGTTAGCTCCTCCCAAAGCATCTTCAGAATACAGCCCAGCCCGCTCATACCTTGATTTCAAACTCCTGGCCTCTTAATCTTCAAGACAGCCAATTTACATTGTTTTAAGTCACCACGTTTTCATAAAGCAGATTGTATAAAAATGGATACCATTCAAGCTGCTTTTATGCAACCATTCAAGGAAATTAGTAAACTGCACACCAAGTTAAAAACCCATATATAGGAGAACCTAAAATCTACATTCTTCACATTCTGACAGTGATGAGGAAAAAAAAAAGATTATGGAAAGGAAAAGAAGTTAAGGAAGAAGGTTGAAAACAGATGCTCAGGACCAAAGTTAGAATGGGGGGAGGGAGGCTTAAAGTTTCTCTAGAATATTAATTCCTCAAAACTGTAGCTGCAGAGAGGAACACGACCCAGAAGGACGCACATCAAAGACAAGAGCAAACCACACAGTAAATGTGCATTCAGCAGATGTGCATAATTTTAAAATCAAGAACCAAGAGAAGGTGTTCAATAATAAAATGAAACTCACAGTCGAGATAAACTCATATACCCATAGTTCAAGGAAAAACCTAAGGAAAAGCAACAACTCTAAATATATGAGCCACTGTGATTAAAGATGCTATGCACACTGGGACTACTGCAGAGGAATAAGAATATCATTTATAAGATCACCTCCAGAGGAGGAGGTTAGACACACAGAGAGGTCCTAGCACAACCACTCCTACTTGGGGCCAGATGGCACAAACGTATACTAACACAAGAACAGTTGATTCTCTTACAGAATTATTTAAATTTTTAATTTTATCTATGTATGCATGTATTAATTGCCTGTGAATGCTGGTGCGTGCAGAGGTTATGTGGGGATCCCATGAGCTAGAGTTACATGGTTGTGAGCTACCTTGTAGGTGCTGGGAACCAAACTTTAATCCTGGCACTCGTAACCCATAAGCCATCTCCCTGGCCCTGGTTTCAGAATTATTTAAATGAGGAAAGAGGCTCATGCTGAAACACATAATTAAACTTGAGTTATTTCTGGAGGTCTCAACCACACTAATGAGAAGAAGAGTATAGGAAATCCATCTGTCTCAATGAAAGGAAGACACTTTAAACAACCAGAGTTTATGAGCTCTTTCTCATAAGAGCAACCTCCAAATTGTAAGCACATGGATCTGAGGCTATGCGCATGTCGGCACATATGTTTGACATGGCAACACTGGCTATGGGGATTTCAGCACATATGCTATACATGTGATTTTCAGCATCTTTCGATTTGAAGGTCACTTCTAACTCTAGGGATCTGTTATCTTGGTTAAAAAGAAATGAAATATGAAAATGAAAATTTGACAAAAATGTTTGAAGGACACTGATTTTGATTGCTCAAAGAGAAGGTATGATTTTGGTCTACATGTTTAGTTTACTTTAAAGTACAATGGCAGCTAATTACAGCTCTAAAGTGAGTATGTAACTGACACACGTCAATTAAAATGCAATGTGTAGGGTAGGTGGAGTTCACAATTTACCAAGGAGAACATGGGATAAAAGTAGAAATGGTTGGGATTTGGGTACAAGTTTGGATACTTCTTTGGATGAAGATCTTAGGAAGGTCTAACCAGGAAAGTGGGGAAGCAAGATACAGAAGGAAAGTGAGATTAAACCAGAGAGAATGTGTTCCTCAGGTAGCCTAAGTGCAGGCATGCTGAGAGATACTAGGAGGATGCATAGAGCACATCTAAGGGATGAGAAAGCTCCACTCATGCCCACAGGCTTTGGCTGCATCTACTACCAGGGCAGGAGTTTACTACTCTTTAACCACACTTGGTGCAGCAGGATTGTGCCCAGTAATCAGAAGTCCTCAGACAATGTGTCATGGAAGTTTGTAGATGGCTCTTTGCACTGCCATGTGGAAGCCCAGGGAGACATGCATCAAGTTACCCATAACACCGTTCTCTTTATGGTCATATCTTCATTAGCAGAAAACTGAAGTTCAAAGAAGTTGGAAGACTTGTCTGTACATAAACAATTTCGAATACAAAACAAAATCCGAATTCAACTAAAAGAACTACTTATTTATAAGAACTTAAGTTCATCTTAACATTTATCAGGGGGCTGGAGCGATGGCTCAGAGATTAAGAACACTGACTGCTCTTCCAGAGGTCCTGAGTTCAATTCCCAGCAACCACATGGTGGCTCACAACCATCTGTAATGGGATCTGATGCCCTATTCTGGTATGTCTGAAGACAGCTATAGTATATTCATATAAATAAAAATAAATAAATCTTTAAAAAACATCATCGGGCATTTATAAAACCTCTTCTTGAATCCCATAGAATGTGTGGAAGCAAACTTCTATGCATGTGTATAAAAATTAGGTATACTTTTTCTCTCTCTCTCAAAGAAAGAAAGAAAGAAAGAAAGAAAGAAAGAAAGAAAGAAAGAAAGAAAGAAAGCACAACCCCCCCCAAAAAAAACAAAAATTAAGACCAGTAAGACAAAAATAACAATAAAACAAAAAGTACCCAAAAAGCATACATAGAGTTCATATCAAAAATAAAGTTGGGTAGGTAAGATCTGGGAGGAATTAGGGGAGGGAAAAGAATATGCTCAAAATATAAAATTTCAAAGTAAAAGATTGAGCATGTAATAATGCTTTGTTATCATCAAGTTAAGAAATACAGAAATTAATCTGGTATTGGGTGGGGGAAAAGGACTGAAGCCCTGAGGGCCAGCAGAAAGAATGGAAACAGGCAACCTCCAGGCAGGGGAGGGTAGGATGTTGGGCGGACGCTCCAAAGATGCATGAGAGACCTAGAAGGGAAGAGACTCTCAGGAATCAAAAGGAGATGCCCTATAGTGGGGAGTGGGAACTTGTGAAAGCCCACCTCCAGCAGAAAGGCAGGGCATCAAGTGAGGGGTGGGATTGTCATTCCATAGTCAAATCTCTGACCTATAATTAATTGGTCCTGTCTGAAAGAACCACAGGAATGGAAATGGAAAAAAGCCTGAGTAAAAGGAAGTTCAGTGAAAGACCTAACAAGCAGCTAAAAAAGTCTGATGCAGATATTTGTACCCAAAAGCTGCTGACCCCTGTGGTTGAATTAGCAAAGAGCTGGAAGAAGCTGAGGAGGAGGGCGACCCTGTAGGAGGACCAGCAGTCTCAATTAACCCGGACCCCCATGATCTCTCAAACACTAGACCACCAACCAGGCAGCATACACAAGCTGATATGAGGTCCACAACACATATACAGCAGAGGACTGCTGGTCTGGTCTGGGTTCAGTCAGAGAAGATGCACCTAACCCTCAAGAGACTGGGGGCCCCAGGGAGTTTAGCGGTTTGGTGGGGTGACATCCTCAGGGAGACAGGAGCCAGGGAGGAGATATGGGATGGAGAACAGTCAGAGGGTGGACCAGGAGGGAAATAAAATCTTGAGTGTTAAAAAAAAAAGAGGAGGAGTTTAGCCTTAAGGTCAGAAGCTTGGGCCATTGTCTACATGACTACTGACCATGCTTCTCTTGTGGGGGATGTGGAAGGTGGTAACTTAGGCAAGGGCCAGAGTTCCAGGAGCATGAGGGAATGCCTACCGTGTCACGAAGGTGAATTATGACCATCGGAGTTCAGACCTCAGCTCAACTGGATACCAGCCTGCAATTCCCCACAATATCTAATAAAAGAACAAAACAAAACAAAACAAAACAACATCGTGAGTACTCCAGTTTCCTGTCCCTGCTGCTATGTCAGTAACTTGCTGCTGTCTCCTTCCAAGATGGACTCTTAGCACTCTGAATAAACTCCTCTTCTTCCACAAATTGCCTTTGAATCATGGTGTTTGATGGCAACCACAGGAAAGGAAATAATACAGAAGTAGGGACCAGAAAGCGCTCTTCCTACGTAGATCCTGCGCATGTTAGTCTTTGTAGAAATGTAGAGAAATTTGGAACTTTTAACTAGAAAAGAAGCTGAGGGCTTATCAGGCTATTTGAAAAGGGCCTGGGAAGTCAGTAGTGCTTAGACCAGGTGGGGCTGTAGATGCCAAAATCAGGAGGTTTCTGAGAGAAGTGAGGACTCTTACAGCAACTGGGATAGACACTATCCCTGAGGCACTGTGGTAAAAGAACTTGTGTTCTGGAACATTAAGCCAAAATAGACTTCTTCTATAAAGATACCTTTGGTTATGGTGTTTTATCACAGCAACAGAAAAGTAATGAATATAAGATCTTTGGATATCGTAGAGAAATTTCAACCATGTCTGTTCCATTGTCTTCCAGATACATCTTATACCACATGATCCTGAAATGATAGTTTTCTCACTATTAGGCTACTTGCCATGACCTTCATGAGATAGCATTCTAACTTGTTATCTCAGCTGTAAGTATGAACTTTTACATCTCTAGCTGTCAGTCAGCCTTCTTAGAAACTTAAGACACAGCTCAGCAATCTACAGTCAGGTCTGAGACCTGGGAGCCCCTTCCTTCTGAATGTTTTATGTCATTGACTTCCAGTGTGGCCTCTGAGCAAGTCATTTAACCTCCTTGGCTCGGTTAACCATATGGAAAATGAACATGATAATATCTCACAAGGGTATTGTGGGGATTACTCAATGTTTATAAAGGTCTTGGGAAATGAACAATCCAGGATGTGCCCAGTGGTATCATTAATCATTTGACCAGTTGAATTCAGGCATCTGGAAGGCACAGAATTCTGGACTTCTTAGACAATTTCACTGTAATACCTCACACATCACAAACTTTAAATTTATGAGAATTTAGATAAATTCTGTACCATGGTGGACTTAGTTTTTTCACACGTTCCCTTTTGTATCTCTTTTTCACAAACTGTTTCTTTCATTCTCAGAGTAGAAAATTATTCTCCCATGATTTGATGTCAAGAGCTATGCTTCTTAAGGACCAGTGGTCCCTCCCGCTCTTCATCAGCCATCTTGCTTTCTTGCTTAGTTGGTCATTCAGCAAGCAATTACTGGGCCCAAGCTATATTCCAGGTACTCTGGAGTGTGGGAAAACACAAATAAGGCCTAGTCCTGTTTTAGGGAGCTTCTATTCTAGAAGTTGATTCAGACATGGAACCAAATAGTTACTCCTAATATGAGCTCCAAAGAGCTGTGAAAAACTCAGGCATATTTTTGATAATGTAGGAGGTGGTGAGTGAACATAAGATAGCAGGAATTTCCCTAAAGTGTACTCTCTGCCCTTATTCAGTTCAGATATTACTGTTATTTTTTCACAGATTACTTTTCCATTTAATACCTTAAATATGGGTGTTACCCCATCCTATACTTGTTATCTTCTACCTGCTTTCCCCCGACCTCCTTACATGCATTATCTGAGAATCATGATGGCTACACATACATAGTCCTAATGCTCACCTTCCTCCTTAATCTCAGCTTTATCTGGAGATACTCAGTGCATATACCCTATTCACAACTTTCCCACTGATACTGCTTGATTTCTCAAATTATGTTAATGGTCCCATAATTTCCCTTCCAAATAGGCTTTAAGCCTGAATCATATGATATCATATATTACTATTCATTTTCAGATCAATAAGACTATTACGCCCTCTGTTGTGATTCTTCAAGGCTCCTCAGATACTGTCTGCTTCTGGCACCTCCCATTTTCACTACAGCAAGTCTTCTATTTCCTGCCACTACTGAGGAGTTCCTCTTCTGTGCAGTCCATACACTAACAGTTCAGATGTTCCTTCTAAGCACTCTTCTATTGATACTACTTATCTGATAACAGATATTGATTGTTCCCATTGTCTACTAATTTAAGTCAAAGTACCTCATTCTGTGAGTTGACTCAGGATCTTTTATATTCTCCCACTGCATCCTTACACTGAGCATAAGATGAAGCCAGGTAGACAGTAGATATCCTGTTGGTCATATCTGATCTTTATATACACTTCCCTGTCCTGCCTGAAGTATGCTTTTGTTGGTCCCTGCCTAGTACATCAAAGTTAATATCAACTATAACCCCTTATGAACAACACCTCTTCCTATATCCCTGTTGCTCTTGGCAGATTCTTCTTTCAAACCTCCTGAACTCTTTTTTACTTACTTCTGCTGTCGTGAGTTTCTATACTACTGGCCTCGCTATTTTTCTTACTTCTTTCCAGATTGAAAGAACCTTGAGATTTTATTCCCTCTTCATAATTTCTCCAGCACTTACAATAATATTCGATCAATACTTGGTCAAATTTAATTCATCTTTAAAAACAATGCCAGGCTTGCTCTTGAGTTAGCTACTTTTCATTTATATAAATAAAATCTGTTCTATAAACTATTTCAAATACAATAGCTGGTGTCACTGATGTAAAGAAAGGAAAATCAACAAAAACAGTTTGCTTTAGTATTATTTTTATTCTGCATTTTCCATTTTTAATCATCAAATGAACTTTCTCTTTTAAGTTCTAGAACATAGAAGTGAGCAAGATTTAATCCCTCCCCACAAGGAATTCATGGATAACTCAAGGAAATAAACCTATAAGGAAGTGCATTGCAGGAACTGGCAGCAAGTATGGAATTAAAATGTTTGCAAGGCAGAGAATAGAGACAAACCCTTAATCTGGGGACCATAAATGTGTGACAGAAAATCAAAGGAGGTGGATGTGAGACACAGGCTGCTGTTCTTTGCATTTTCAAAGCCCGAGTCAGAAAATAACACATTGGCATAGCAGGAGCTGCAGCATAAAATGTATCTGGAGGGTGTCAACAGGATAAGGAGGGAGTAATTGAGAGTTGGATTGCAAACAGTCATTTATGTCTTACTGAGCAGTTTAGATGATTTTCCTGTGGATGAAAGGAAGCTGGGAAAGGTTTTAAGGAAAGCTAACAGGCTGACTTTCCTAGGTTTTTTTTTTGTCATGAGTTCAATTCATAGTGTGTGTGTGTGTGTGTGTGTGTGTGTGTGTGTGTGTGTGTGTGTCCAGTGGTTACGAAAAAGAGATTAAGCCAAGAGCTCGGAAAAAAAAAAAAAAAAAAAGATTAGTACTGGGCTTTCTGAGGAGTGAATGTGCTTAGACTTCTATTAAAATCCGCAGGTAGGGGACTATCCTCATTTGTTTTCTGTTGATGTAATAAATCATTGCTTCAAAGCAACCTGAGGAGGAAAGGATTTGTTTTGTCTTGTAGTCCAACATCAAGGGAAACAAAGGCAGGAACTCAGGACAGGGACCTGAAGGCAGGAACTGAAGCCGAAACCATAGAAGAATGGGCTTACTGGATTGCTTCCTCTGTTATTAAAATGTTATCAGCTACCTATCTTTCTTATATAGTTCAAGCCCATTTGCTCAGAGATGGAACTGACTACAACAAAGTGAGCCTAATTTCATCTACTAGCAAGCAATCAAGAAATTTCCCAAAGACAACCACTGGCCAGTTTGATGGTGCTAATTACTTCAACAAGATTCCCTTTTACCAGTAGATTCTTGTTTGTGTCAAGTTGACAAAACCAACCATACAACTTGACACACAGATACAACACTCTCAAGCCATACCATTCTCGTTTATTTTTACTCAAGATCTCATGTTAATATTGTAATATAAAACACAGTCCAACTTTTAAAAGTCTCACAGTCAAATTTTTTTTTCTACATGTAAGAGTCTCTTAACTGTGGGCTCCTATAAAATAAAAGATAAGCTATATACTTTCTTATTTTTAAAGTGAAGAACCAGGGAAGAGTGACAATCATCTCAGGGAATGATCTAATTCCAACAGTGTAAATAGCTCAGTATCCACCATATGGGACTTACTAGGGACCCATGGGGGTCTCTACCTCTGCCATTCACAGCACACACAGCTTGTCTCATAAATTCAGGATGACTCCACTCAACACTTGAAACTGTCTGTAGAGGTGTTCTCACAGTCCGGCCATCTCCTATTTACTGGGGTCTCCACTGTAACTGAGGCTGCATTTACTACTTTCCTTCCCTGTCTGCTCACAGTGCCAAGCCTCAGCTGTCTTTAATTCTGCCACCCAAACCAGTACCAAGTGGGCGATGCTTACAAGTGACAAGTTCAGCTTGAGATGCAACCTTCCTAACTTTGGACCACACTTTTTGTATGCTGACCCTGAGGAAATACTACCCAGATGTGCCACTCAATAATGCTCATCTCTTCTTAATCACATGATCCTTCAGCCCCAGCTATGCAGGATCCACTGTTCCAGTAAAGCACAAAAGGTTTCCCATCTAATTACTCTCTATTTATTTATTTATTTATTTATTTATTTATTTGATATTTTCTTTATTTATATTTCAAATGCTATCCCGAAAGTTCCCTATACCCTCCTCCCACCCTGCTCCCCTACCCACCCACTCCCACTTCTTGGCCCTGGCGTTCCCCTGTACTGGGGCATATAAAGATTGCTAGACCAAGGGGGTTCTCTCTTCCCAATGATGGCCGACTAGGCCATCTTCTGCTACATATGCAGCTAGAGACATGAGCTCTGGGGGTACTGGTTAGTTCATATTGTTGTTCCACCTATAGGGTTGCAGACCCCTTCAGCTCCTTGGGTACTTTCTCTAGCTACTCCATTGGGAGCCCTATGTTCCATCCTCCATATACTTATTCTTAAAGTATTACATGAATGGCTCTGAAAGAGCCACTGAGGGAGCCTTCTACCTGACTCTGGAACTTTACAAGCTGGGCTTCCATTGTATGCATATATCTCAACATTTTCTTCTAAGTTCTTCCAGCAGCTAATTAAGTTTTGAGCACTCAACTGTCTTTGCAGTCCCAAACTCCCAAATCCTTTCCTTTCCTTTCATAAAATAGTCCAAGGCACAAAAAGTGCATCCGAGCAACACCTCATTCCTGGTACCCCAGGTCTCTAAAGAAACAGAACCAATTAAGATTGTATGATTGTATGTGTGTATATATGTATGTATGTGTGTGTAATTAAATATATTAAACTTTTTAAAAATCATCATGTTAAAATATAATAGCAACTATTTTACATCTGAGAGACTGGGAGGCTGTTTCTTAGTCCTAGAGGCTGGTTCCTTAGCTGCTGGAGTAATCCTCCAATGGCTCTCTTACACTGGGGAATATGACAGCATGGAAATTGCTTAGGCCACAAGGCTAGGTGTCTCTGAAGTACCAGTCTGGCACTGAAACTCTGGAAGGTCCTGCAGAACCACCTCAGTCACTGATGGAAGACTGGAAATACTGATTCTGGTGCCATCAAAAGAATCAGCAATGGCACAGCACAAGTCCATTTGGTGGCTGAAGGAGAGCCAAGAGAGCAAATGGTGGGCGAACCTGAACTGCCAACATAATGTGCTGCCCACTCACGGGGTAGGTCTCCCACGTGTGGATTAAGGCATTTAGGACATTTAGGCATTTGTCAGGGGGTGTCCCTTATTTGGGTGATTTAATTTCTGGCAAATTGATTTTTAAAATCAACCATCACAAGGGCACATTTCCACAGCACCAGCTTCTGTGTTAGCAGTGATGGATACAGCTGGAACCATATAGATCTTATTGTATGCAGTAGGGTAGGCAAGATTCTAAGCATTGCTATAGATGATTTTCTTCTATAGATCATATGAAGTTTAGTACCAAGAAGGGAAACTGAGTCACCGATGAAGCTGTATGACAAGGTGCTCCAGATGCTAGAGAAATTCAGCGTCCTCTGCAGCCTGTGTCACTGCTATGGAAACTGAGGTGTCAAGCCGCTTTTCTCTTTTACTTCTGTTTAATGTAAGAATAACTATGTGTGCTATGATCTGGAGAATATGGCTTGGTGCCATTGTTTCTAAAGGATTGGGAGTTGGGCACTGCTGAAGCCACAACTGCATTCTATAGAAAAAGAACATGATTGTTATTCAAAACAAAAATATTCTTTCAGGCCCTGGAAAACTACATTTACAAGTTAAGCACACATTTATTTTTTTGAAGTAGAAGAAAAAAATTCCAGGAGAGGCGCAGCATCCCTGTCAGCCTGGAAGGAGGGGCATCCCATTGCCTATTCATGAGGGAGCCCACTGCCTCTCAGGGCCTGGAACATTTCCACACAGGATGCTCCACAGCAACCATGAAAACAGCAGGTCCCTAAATTCAGAATCTTGTTGTAAACAGATACAGCACAAATCTCAAAGCTCATTCTTCTCTAAGGTCTGCACTGTGGCTCTTGTTCTGTGAGCTTCCGAGAAGCAGCACACAGCACACAGGAGCAGGGACTTGCCTCTGTACAGTCTGCAATACTAATGTGATGAAAAAAGGTTCCCAATGCATGTCTGATAATCTGCTGTACTACTTTGAAGTCATCAATTACAGTGTGTGTGTGTGTGTGTATGTGTATGTGTATGTGTATGTGTGTGTGTGTGTGTGTGCCTGTGCATATATTTGTGTGCCTGTGTGTACACGCATACATGTATGTATGTGAGCCTATATGTGTGCTTGTATGTGTGTGCCTGTATGTGTGAACACATGTCTGTGTATGTATGTGTGTGCATGCATTCATGTGTCTGTGTGTATGTGCCTGTGTGCATGCACACACACAAGTTCTCATATACATATCTTATATACACACCGGCAAATAACATTGTCCTAGTTATTTTTCTGCTGGTGTTCAAAATACGCAGGAAAAAAAAAACATCTTAAGAGAGAAAGGTTGCTTTCAGCTCACAGCTACAGGTGGATAGAGTTCATTGTGTTAGGTAAGGCACAACAGTAGGCAAGGACCTCCACAGAGGCAGGAGGAGGCTGACAAGCCATTTTGTATCCACATTCAGGAAACAGATAATAGACAGGAAATGGGGCAAGGCAGTCAAGTTTCAAGGCCTGTGCCTATGATTTGCCCCTGCTACCAAGTCTTCACCTCCTGAACATTCCACATGTTTCTTAAGACAGCTCCACCAGCCAGGGATCAAGTGATCAGATATGTAACCCTATGGAAAATATTTTGTATTCAAACTACACAGTCTATGGCTTTCTCAAATTGGGCATGCGAAGGGCTAAGGGGAATTTCACCTTTCTTCCTTGGCCTTTCTTTCACATTACCCCTTTATTTTATCCTTGTTTGAGGTCTGGGTCTGACTGTGCTATCTCGAATATATAACAGGTCAATTGAGATTAATATTACACAGAAAATAGAGATAACAAAATTTTGCTTCTTTCTCAAATTTGAAAATATGCATTCGCTAAAATTGTTGCATAACAGAGCAAGAATTCTAGTGGGATTTAAATGTCTACAGATGCAGTTTAGCCTCACTCTATTTGGTCTGAATGAAGGAAGACAAAGCTAACATTCAGCTCTGTTAGAGAGTTCGGCACTTCTCCACTCCTGACTCACTGTGCTGGGTACCAAAGTATGCTCTGTGGTGTTATGTTCCTGGAGGTGAAATGATCTGAATGGGCAGCTCATGTTGAATGTGACTTACTAGGGCAAGGAAGCACACTAGGGTGGTCTCCATGTGGTGCCACGTGTTTCCTTAAACCTTTCTAAAGTGTATCCAGAAGTGAGGTTCTAGGGAAAATCCAAGCTGACAATTGGAAAGCTCTTCCAACCTCATAAAAAGTGATAGGGAAGAAAGCTACTTTCTAGAGTGGAGATGACCATGAAGGAGTTTAAAGAGGGCAGTCCTGGGTCTCAGTGAGGCATCTGGGTATAGATGAGGGACTTTAAGACCAAGCCGTGATATAAATGTAAAGGGGGCTTCACTCGATTATAAATCATGGGGTTAGACAGAAATTTGCTAAAAGCAAAAGTACTCACTACATATTTTAAGAAACCAAAAGTCTACACAGACTAGAAAAGAGAAAGAGTAACCAGAAGTGAATGAGTCTGCAATAATCAATACAGTGGACATCAGTGTGAGGTGTCCAATGGGAAGCACCGTTTGTAGCCCTTAAGGCACGGTCAGCAATCCTGGATGACCCCAGTGGATGCCAGAGCATGTTAGTTTCAAGTCATTGAATGTGACCTAGTCACAATGATGTAAAGGACCCTGACATAGAGGTCAGAGTTCATTCATAGCATTAAACAGCAGCCTAACGACCCAGCCAAGGACAAAGGGGTCTTTGATTGGCAATCAATTTATCATGTCTACCTCCCATCTGTCTCAGTGTCTCCACCATGTTCTTAGAGGAACCACCCCTGTTAAACCAGTGATCACTGCAAACTTTACAAGCACTGCTGTGAATAACAGAAAGTTTGCCTATATGGATCCCAGCCCAAGCAGAGGCGGGAAGGCTGACAAGTTCATATAATGTTTTCTCATTCTCAGCACACAGAAAGTCAAGACCACGCTGTGATGCCCAAGAATCGAGAGGCCGGGCCTAATCCTCCAGGGAAACTCAAGTGCTATGGTGAACAGATTTGTTACTACCTACAATCAATCCTTTGTCATTTGCTGAGGACTGGGAAACACAGTTCTGGTAAATTGAATCCAGAGTTAATCTGAAACATCTTATGAGCCAGCAGTTACAAATATGTGTGGGCAAAAACCCTTTCTGAGGCCTGTTTTGATAAAAGTGAGTTTCTTCTATTGTCCACCTATTTCATTCCTTTTAAGAGAACAGCTAATGAATTAAGCAAAAGCCTGCAAAAGAGAAGGTGAAACACAAGTACTGGCTCTCTTCTAGAAAGAAAAGTCTGTTACCGATTCCCTCTAGAACTTGAAAAGTAGTTATAGCCATTTTTAAGAAGGGTCAATTAGTTCAGAACAGGGTCAATGAGAATGTACTGAGGACCAGAGGGTGCCAAGCTCTTTAGAGACAGGCTATCTGGCGCTGCAGGATCATCACCACAGACTCAGCCAAGCCCACACTGTGAAGGCTGGTTTTCTAATTTGCAGCCAGTCCTATCTCAGCATCACTGTGGATGTGCAATGAGGTGACAGTGGTCCCCACTCCGACCCTTCTTACATTCCTGCTGTGGGCTTAATGCCCACACGTATGCTCAAGGTTATTTCCTCAGGATATTTAAGAATTGTAGAGGTGATCCCTCCTAGAAATAGGACAATGTGAAATGAGGAAAGTTGCCAGACAGTCCTAGACAAAGCTAGAACAGAAGACTGAACTTGGTTTTTTTTGTTTTTTTTTTTTTGTTGTTTTTTTTTTTGCACAGCCACAACTGTTGAACCTAGCTCCAACAATTACAATAGAAGGGAGTAAATGACTAAAGGCTTGCTGTAAGGAGATCCATTCCTCACTCAGTATGCTCTCAGGGTTATCTTAGGGGAGAAGTTAGGGAGCAGCACAGGCAACATACTCACTCATTCCCCTCCATACCCCAGGGGATCTTTATGACATCAATCTTTTCTTCTTCTCTTTTCTTCTTCTTCCTTCTTCTTCTTCTTCCTTCTTCTTCTTCTTCTTCTTCTTCTTCTTCTTCTTCTTCTTCTTCTTCTTCTTCTTCTTCTTCTTCTTCTTCTTCTCCTTCTCCTTCTCCTTCTCCTTCTCCTTCTCCTTCTCCTTCTCCTTCTCCTTCTCCTTCTCCTTCTCCTTCTCTCTCCTTCTCCTTCTCCTTCTTCTTCCTTTGAGACAGGATTTCACTGTGCATCTTTGGCTGTCCTATAACTGGCTCTGTAGACCATGTGACATCATTCTTAATACTGTTGTCGAAATATTCTCATACTCTATTCAATGTAAAAGTCATTTCGTCTTAATCAAGTACATACTCGGTTGCCATGTCTTTGTAATAGCTTTGTGTTGCAGATGTCAGACCACATTTCCTGCTATTCTGACATCAAACCCCAGGTGTAGCCACTACTGCTTCCACCGAATTCTAATTATTTCATTTTGAAAGATGCCACCCATAGGCAGGTTCACAGGGAAGCTAACTTTGAAGTGAGGACTTTTCTAAATCATGCTGGCTTTAAATCCCAGGGAACTCCTTTTTATAGAAAAGTTCCTAGGGTGTTTTTACACAAGGAAATGAAAAACTAAAATTACAGTATAAGATATTCAATGGATGGCCCTGGGGGATTTGGGTTGGGAAGAAAGACACAACTGTGAAATTTTCATCTATCGTAGCTGTGTGATACTTCTCTCTCCCACTCCTGTGCCCACAATAAGCAATCCTGAAGCCTCAGATTTGAAGCATCTTTCTTACATTCATTACTTGGAGATGTGTATTTTATTAAATTTTCTTTCAAACCTCTTTTGCTCAGGCCCTCTTTTACAAGCTTTAGGTTAATTTTTTGAAAGATGACAAATCAATGGCACAAAATTAAAACATACAGAATGGGTAGAGGTAGAGGAGGCATCTGCACATCTCTGTTCTACAGGCTTAGTCACCAGAGGCAGCCACAGCCACTGTTTTATGCCTCTAGATGAAACAGTCCTGTATGTTAATGTGGGTGTTTTTATACAAATGATACAGAAGGTTTTTCAAACCCAGCCAGCATTTTTTTTTATTTAGCAGTATAACTTAAGAGAGCATTCTAAATTAGTATGCAGGGATTTTTTTGCTTGCTTTTGTTTGTGGGGTGTGTGTGTGTGTGTGTTTGTGTGTGTGGTATAGCGTTATATGAGGTCAGTATGTGCACATGCAGAAACCAGGGGAGGACATGGCATTGGCAGGATTGGGGGTCCTGTTCCTGTATCACCTTTTCATTTGAGTCAGGGAATGTCATTGAATCAAAGGTTCACCACTTGAATAGGCTGGCAGACCAGGGAGCTCCTGGAATCTGCCTGGCTCTTCCCCCAATGTGATTTATAGACACCTGTGGTCATGATCAGCTTGTGTTCACCCCTCTCTGTCTCTCTGTGTCTCTCCCAGTCTCTCTGTGTCTCTCCCTGTGTCTCTCTGTTTCAAGTGTGTCTCTGTCTCTTTCTCTGTCTCCCTTCTCTCTCTCTCTCTCTCTCTCTCTCTCTCTCTCTCCCCTCTAATGTGAATTGCTAGAGATTCTAATATAGGTCATCATGTTTGCACAGCAAGTTCTCTTAATCACTGAGCATCTCTGTAGTCTATATGTTGATTTTAATTACTACAGGACATGTCATCCCAGTTCAATTAATGGATAATTTTTAAATATATGGATAAAAGTTTAGAATTTCTCAATCCTGTGGTAATCCAAACAATACTGTGATAAGTAAGCTATTTACTGGGAGATGAGAATCTCCATGGATAAGAGGGTCTTCAAAGAGGAGGTTTTCTTCAGTGGAATGCCACTGGCTAAACCAACCACACTCTGGGGCCATCCATGCTCAGGAGTCATTGACCAACACAAATCATACTCCATGAATATCAGCGGCTTTTTTTTTTCTCATTTTCTTTCTTTTAGAGTAGGTATGAACAGAAAATTGGGTAAGGAGAAGAGGAGGGTTAAGGGAGAGTTGGAGGATAGGGAAAATATGATAAAAATATATAGATGAAATTCTAAAAAAATAACATTTTTAAAAGTAAATAAATATTTAGAAGTAGAGTTGATGGATCAAAGATGCGTTTGCCCTTTCTAAACTTTGATAAATACTGCATCTGGAAGCATGGAGGCTAATACACCAACAACATTCCTACTGTCCTGCCTGAGTCGTCACATGTTTCTGCAGTGTAACAAGTAGAAACAGGTCTTGGCATGTTTGTTTTGTGGGTTTTGGGCTTAGGAAACCCTCCCCCCACCCCGTGTTGGACTTTCTTTTCTGTCCACTGCCGTCCTTCACTCATGTTAATAGATTTCAGATCTTTCTCTTACTGATATATTACTCTTCACATATTAGGAGGATCAACTTTATCAACAGGCTTTAAAATGTATATACATCAGTTTCTCCTGGTTCTGGTCATAAATTGAAGTGTTTTTTAAAAATATGATTTTAGAACTACCCTAAATGCTTCTAAAGTTCTGATTAGAATAATTTTAAATATCATAAGCCCTATCTGCATCTTCTTAGACAAAAAAAAAAGTAAAATTTTATATCAGATCTGATTGAAATGTTCTTGGCTGCACATCAAATTGCCACATATTTAGCTATTTAAAACAACACCTGCTTGTCTCAAATTTTCTCTGGAGTCTGAATGTGGCTCAGCTGGATCCTCTGAAAAAGTCTTCATCAACACTGTGATTAAGATATAAACCAGGGATCTGAGACCAGTATGCACAGGTCAGCTTGTGGACTTCAAAGGGTGAGTGAGCAGACTGCAGAAGCAACATGGCTTCTGGGACAGACCCAGTTTCGGGCTCTAGACATCCTGGCACCTTCCCCACCAGAGGAGAGGTGCCCGCCTGGGAGGGCTCTGACTGCAGAAGCAGATGAGGGAAGCTTCTTGTGTGCCAGGATCCCTCAGAGACCAGTCTGCACAAGTCAGCTCGTGGATTGTGAAGGATAAGTGAGCAGACTGCAGAAGTGACACAGCTTCTGTGACAGGCAGAAGCAACATAGCTTCTGGGACAGACCGAGTATCAGGCTCCAATCTTCCAGGCACCTTCCCCACCTGAAGAGAGTTGTCTGCCTGGGAGGGCTTTGAGAGAGCCAACTTGGGTCCTGGGTCCCTCAGAGACCAGTCTGAGCAGGTGAGCAGGCAGACAGCAGAGGTAACACATCTTTTGGGACAGACCCTGTATCGAACCTTCATCTTTAGCCAAGAGGCAAGTCTGAACACCAGACCTCTGTGAACCTTCTCTGCAAGAGGAGAGCTTGCCTGCAGAGACTCCTCTGACCATTGAGACTCAGTAGAGAGCTGGACTCCCAGGACTGCTGACAGACCCTAACATAATCACAGGAGGAACAAGCTCCAACCAAAGACACCTAAAACAACTAACTCCAGAGATTACCAGATGGCGAAAGGCAAATGTAAGAATATTACTAACAGAAACCAAGACCACTCACCATCATCAGAACCCAGCACACCCACCTCAGCCAGACCTGGATACCCTAACACACCCAAAAAGCAAGACTCAGATTTAAAATCATATCGCATGATGCTGAGAGAGGACATGAGGAAGGACTTTAATAAATCACTTAAAGAAATACATGAGAACACTGCTAAAGAGGCCTTAAAGAACTACAGGAAAACTCAACCAAATAGGCAATGGAATTGAACAAAACCATCCTGGACCTAAAAAGGGAAGTAGAAACAATAGAGAAAACCCAAAGTGAGACAACTCTGGAGATAGAAACCCTAGGAAAGAAATCAGGAACCATAGACGTGAGGATCAGCAACAGAATATAAGAGATGGAAGAGAGAATTTCAGGTGCAAAGATTCAATAAAGAACATGGGCACAACAATCAAAGAAAATGCAAAATGCAAAAAGATCCTAACTCAAAACATCCAAGAAATCCAGGACAAAATAAGAAGACCAAACCTACGGATAATAGGAGTAGATAAGAATGAAGATTTACAACTTAAAGGGCCAGCAAATATCTTCAACAAAATAATAGAAGAAAACTTCCCAAACCTAAAGAAAAATATGCCCATGAACATACGAGAAGCCTACAGAACTCCAAATAGACTGGACCAGAAAAGAAATTCTCAATTACCATAGATGGAGAAATCAAAGTATTCCATGATAAAACAAAATTCACACAATATCTTTCCACAAATCCAGCCTTTCCACAAATAATAAAGGGAAAACACCAACACAAGGATGAAAACAACACCCTAGAAAAAGCAAGAAAGTAATCCTTCAACAAACCTTAAAGAAGACAGCCCCAAGAACAGAATCCCAACTTAACAACAACAACAACAACAAAAATAACAGGAATCAACAATTACTTTCTTAAAAAATTTCTATTAACATCAATGGACTCAATTCCGCAATGAAAAGACATACACTAATAGACTGGCTACACAAATAGGACCCAACATTTTGCTGCTAACAGGAAAAGCACCTCAGGGAAAAAGACAGACACTACCTCAGAGTAAAAGGGTGGAAGACAATTTTCCAAGCAAATGGTCTGAAGAAACAAACTGGAGTAGCCATTATAATATCGGATAAAATTGACTTCCAACAAAAAGTTGTCAAAATAGACTAGGAGGGGCATTTCATACTCACCAAAGATAAAATTAACCAAGACGAACTCTCAATTCTGAATATCTAAGCTCCGAATACAATTGCAGCCACATTCATTAAAGAAACTGTAGTAAAGCTCAAAGCACACATTGCACCTCACACAATAATAGTGGGAGACTTCAACACCCTACTCTCACCAGTGGACAGACCCTGGAAACAGAAACTAAACAGAGACACATGGAAACTAACAGAAGTTATGAAACAAATGGATTTAATAGATATCTACAGAACATTTTATCCTAAAACAAAAGGATATACCTTCTTCTCAGCACCACATGTGACATCCTCCAAAATTGACCATATAATTGGTAACAAAACAGGCCTCCACAGATACAAAAATAGTGAAATTATCCCATGCATCCTATCTGACCACCATGGACTAAGGCAGATCTTCAATAACAGCATAAATAATAGAAAAACAACATTCATGTGGAAACTGAATGACATTCTACTCCATGATTCCTTAGTCAAGGATGAAATAAAGAAAGAAATTAAAGACTTTCTAGAGTTTAATGAAAATGAAGCCACAACATACCTAAACTTATGGGACACAATGAAGGCAGTCCTAAGAGGAAAACTCATAGCCCTGAGTGCCTCCAAAAAGAAACTAGAGAGATCATACACTAGCAGGATGACAGCACATCTAGAAGCCCTAGATCTAAAAGAAGCAAATTCACCCAAGAGGAGTAGATGGCAGGAAATAATCAAACTCAGGGCTGAAATCAACCAAGTGGAAAGAAAAAGAACTATTCAAAGAATCAACCAAACCAGGTGCTGGTTCTTTGAGAAAATCAAGAAGATAGGTAAACCCTTAGCCAGACTAACTAGAGGACAAAGGGACAGTATCCTAATCAAAAATGAAAAAAAGACATAACAAGAAAACCTGAGGAAACCCAAAACATCATCAGATCCTACTACAAAAGGCTATACTCAACAAAACTAGAAAACCTGGATGAAATGGACAACTTCCTAGACAGATACCAGGTACCAAAGTTAAACCAGAACCAGATTAAAAATCTAAACAGTCCCATTTCCCCTAAAGAAATAGAAGCAGTCATTAATAGTCTCCCAACCAAAAAAAAGCCCAGGACCAGATGGGTTTAGTGCAGAGTTCTATCAGACCTTTAAGACGACCTAATTCCAAATCTCCTCAAACAATTCCACAAAATAGAAACAGAAAGTACTGGACCCAATTCATTCTATGAAGCCACAATTACTCTAATACCTAAACCACACAAAGATCCAACAAAGAAAGAGAACTTCAGATCAATTTCTCTTATGAATATCAATGCAAAAATACTCAATAAAATCCTTGCAAACCGAATCCAAGAACATATCAAAAGGATCATCCATCATGACCAAGTAGGCTTCATCCTAAGAATGCAGGGATGGTTTAATATACAGAAATCCATCAATGTAATCCACTATATAAACAAACTCAAAGACAAAAAAAACACATGCTAATCTCCTTAGACTCTGAAAAAGAATTTGACAAAATCCAACACCCTTTCATAATAAAGGTCTTGGAAAGATTAGGAATTCAAGGCCCATACCTAAACATAGTAAAAGCAATATACAGAACAGCAATGGCTTGTGCTGTAAGATAAAGAATTGACAAATGGGACCTTATAAAATTGCAAAGCTTCTGTAAGGGAAAAGATATTGTCAATAAGACAAAAAGCCACCAACAGATTGGGAAAGGATTTTTACCAATCTTAAATCTGATAGGGGACTAATAACCAATATATACAAAGAGCTCAAGAAGATGGACTCCAGATAATCAAATAACCCCATTAGAAAATGGGGTACAGAGCTAAACAAAGAATTCTCAACTGAGGAATACCAAATGGCTGAGAAACACCTGAAAAAATGTTCAACATCCTTAATCATCAGGGAAATGCAAATCAAAACAACCTTGAGATTCCACCTCACTCAAGTCAGAATGGCTAAGATCAAAAATTCAGGTGACAGCAGATGCTGGCAAGGATGTGGAGAAAGAGGAACACTCCTCCATTGCTGGTGGGATTGCAAGCTTGTACAACCATTCTGGAAGTCAGTCTGGCAGTTCCTCAGAAAATTGGACATAGTACTACCTGAGGATCCAGCCATACCTCTCCTGAGCATATACCCAGAAGATGTTCTAACTGGTAATAAGAACACATGCTCTGCTATGTTCATAGCAGCCTTATTTATAATAGCCAGAAGCTGGAAAGAACCCAGATGTCCCTCAACAGAGGAATGGATACAGAAAATGTGGTACATTTACACAATGGAGTACTACTCAGTTATTAAAAACAATGCATTTATGAAATTCTTGGGCAAGTGGATGTATCTGGAGGGTATCATCCTTAGTGAGGTAACCCAATCACAAAAGAAGTCACTAGATATGTACTCACTGATAAGCGGATATTTAGCACAGAATCTTAGAATACCCAAGATACAAATTGCAAAACACAAGAAAATCAAGAAGAAGGAAGTGTGGATACTTCTTTCCTCCTTAGAATAGAGAATAAAATACCCATGAAAGGAGTTACAGAGACAAAGTTTGGAGCTAAGATGAAAGGACGGACTATGCAGAGACTACCCCACCTGGGGATCCATACCATAATCAGCCACCAAACCCAGACACTATTGCATAGGACAGCAAGAGTTTGCTGAAGGGACCCTGATATAACTGTCTCATATGAGGCTATGCTAGAGCCTGGCAAATACAGAATTGGGTGCTCACAGTCATCTATATGATGGAACACAGCCCCTCCATGGAGAAGCTAGAGAAAGTACCTCAGGAGCTGAAGGCGTCTGCAACCCTACAGGTGGAACAACAATATGAACTAACCAGAACCCCCAGAGCTTGTGACTCTAGCTTCATATGTAGCAAAAGATGACCTAGTTGGCCATCATTGGGAAGAGAGGCCCCTTGGTTTTGCAAACTTTATATGCCCCAATACAGAGGAACGCCAGGGCCAAGAAGTAGGAGTGGGTGGGTAGGGAAGCAGGGCAGGGGGGAGGGTATAGGGAACTTTCGGAATAGCATTTGAAATGTAAATTAAGAAAATATCTAATAATAAAAAATAAAAAAAAGAGATATCAACCAGGCCTGGGGTGTGACCTTTGGACAGGACAGGGTAAAGGCCCCCCTCGATTCTCAGGCAGGTGTTAGGAGAATTCACTTCCCAGAAGCCACAGGAGTCATATCTTTAAGGAACAAGAAAAATCTAAAGTCAGCCTGTTGTAAGAGCTTTTAGAGAGACATTTATTTATACTGAACATGATCATGTGAACAACATCCTGTTACTTCCACCATTTTCTGTAAGTAGAAGCAAATTTTGACACACACCCCCATGCAAGGGGGGGTGGAATGAGACCAAAGGAGCATGAATACCATAGGGCAGGAATCAGTATTGGGTAGTCTTATGCTGGATGGGTCAGGGAGCAAAAGAGAAAAAACAGCTGGAATGTATTCCTTAGGAAACTTAAACCTCAGTAGTAAAGATTAAAATAATTTTAGCATTAGACATGATGTGGCATCTTCTATCAAAGTCCAACAAAATAAAATACTCTGAGAGTTTAAAAAGGAAAGAGAAACCTGGAAGGAAATTTTTTTTAAAGAGTTGGCATTTGGTTTGAGATTTTAGTGGTTGTTGTCATTGCTATCTTTATTCTTTACTAGCCAAGCACTTGCTAAGTGCAGACTCTATACCAAGCAAGATGCTGTGTACATGGGAATCCTCATAGTTCATCCCCAAACAACTCCATTAAAAAAAAAACAATTTTATACAGCTTACATTCACTTAACATTTTTACTTTAGCAAATGAGCTTGTTGCTGAGAAACAAATACTGTCCATTGGGAGGCACTGAGGAGGTGTTTTGTGGTGAATGATTCTAATACAGTTCCAGACTGACTTCAAGATCTGCAGATAGACTAGAGGGTCTGTGCAAAGACAGTCACTTCACTTATTGACCTGGTGGCAGGAAGCATGCCCCTCATCTGATGCCAGCCTTGACTTACACATTAGGGAAATGGGTTGCCCTGAAGTGTGTAGGAATAAAAGTGGAACTAAATCAGTGCTCTTGAACCAAGTGTTTGGGAAAGAGGACCAAGACTGCCCTCAACATCTTATCCTGGGTCTATTGGGAAGTGACAGGGATCTGGACAGAAGGGCAGGAGAATATGAAGCCTATGGTAGGTTTAGCTTCACTGAGGCTCTCCTGAAAGTCTCCGTCTAGTATAATTATAGAGAGTAACTCATCTATTACTTCAAACCCACAGCTTTTATCCCTCCTTCTTTTGATTCAGAAGTCTTTGATGATAGCCACTGACTGAAATGACTGTGGGTGGTATGCCTCTTCAGATTTACTTAATCAATCGTATTTCTAACTTGTCATTCTTGCACCCAGATATTTCTGCACTGTTCACCTGTGCAACCTGGAGCATCTCCAGGAAGGGAAAACTGGAGAAGGGGGAGCAAACCCCATGCCCTCAGCTATGACAGTTTTGCTTTTCTTGGTTTGATCTGCCTAAAATTCTGTTTAAGACTGGTTGATCCAAGAAAGATTTCTTCATGTTGAAAACAGAAATCAGGGCAGAGGATATGGTTTTCTAATGTTCTCCTTCTATTTCAAAGACCAAACTCAGACAGGGTTTCCTCATTAGAGCCCCTCACCTAATCCTCTCAGTGTGTTCTTTTCTTCTAACAGACAGTGTAGGGTCTGTATGTTATGAAAGACAAAAGCATCATATCATCACCCAGCCCAGAGTGTTTGCTGCACAGTCATGGCCATCTGACTCCAGATTCACAGCATCCAAGTAAAAAGCCTGGCTCAAGGCATCCATCTGTAACCCCAATGCTGGGGAAGTAGAGACAGCCAGATCTCTAAGGTTTTCTGGCCAGTTAGACATGCCTGGTGGTAAATTTGAGCACAATGAATGATGTGGCCTCAGAAAACAAGATGGAGACTAATTAAAGAAAACTCCTGACCTCATTGTGTTGTCTGAACTTGCACTGTAATTCACATGTGCACACACACATACATCTAATATCTACATATGCATACACAGCAATTTCTCAGGTGCCCACACGCATACTACAACTCTCTATCCATACTCACATGCATCCATCCATCCATACATACATACATACATACATACATACACACAGCCATATCCACAATGCACATCCATATTCCTCCCTGTGCATTTTCATGCATACACACATGCCCACTTCCATACATGTGAAAACTCACATGCAAGCACATATCCACACACATACATGCCCATGTACAATCAGTACATGTGCACATATACATGACTATGCACAAGTGTTTGCTTCCATTTCTGTATTATTGCCATATCATTACCATATCAAATCAACCTCTAACTTCTTTCTTGTAACATGAGTTTTTGGTAGGTGTTAATGTTTGGTTTCCCTGATTTTTCATTAGATTTTGTTATATGTTTCAAAGACTTTTGCTGTTATTAAAAAAAAAAAAAAAGCTCAACTCTCTAGAAGTAGGTAAGGATCAAGTGTTATTCTGAGAATCAGCAGGAGAGTATAGTTTCTCAAGAAAAAGTTAGCCGTGGAAGTTATGTGGAGTAGACATATTCTCTTTGAAATAAAAATGCAACTCTTCAATATTTTGATAGACTAAAACAGTAATAACATGAAGAAAATCCTTGTTGTTTACAGTTCATACTCATAGTTTTATTATTAGGAAGAAATCCTCAGTGATAGGCTTGCATATAAATGAAGAAACACTGACACTGACTATAGACATGGACCATCTCAACCCAGCCTTGTTACCTGTGTGTTAGTCAGATACTCATTACTCTAACAAAACCCTACAGGTGTCCTTGGCATATGGTTCTTTAGGTTTACTCCAAGATCACGTGACCTCATTGCTTTGGACATCTAGAGAAAGTAGTAATCAAAGCCAGACCTTGTGGTGGAGCAAACCAACCAAGGGAATAGCAGTAAGAGAGGGTACGTTGGGATCCCACAAACAACTTCAGGGTCTCTCAGAAGGACTCACCTCCTTAAGTTCCACCCATCTTCCAAAAGGATCAACACAGGATCAAGGCTTTTATTATTATTCATTAATTAACAATTTTATTTATTTACATCTCAAATGCTGCCTTCTTTCAGTCCTCCTTTGCAAAATTCTTCCCCCCCCCCATCAACCCGCATCTCCCATCCTCCCTGCTATTCACCTCTGAGAGGTTGAACCCTTTTGAGCATTCCCCAAGGCCCCTGAGCATCAAGCCTCTACAGGATTAGGCACATGCTCTCCCACTGAGGCCAGAAAAGGCAGTCCTCGCTACATATATGCTGGAAGCCTCAGACCTCTTAGGCTGGTGACTCAGTCTCTGAGAGTTCCCTGGGGTCCAGGTTAGTTGGCACTGTTGATCTTTCTGTGAGGTTGCCATACCCTTCAATTCCTTTAATCCTTCCCTTAATTTTTCCATAGGTGTTCCTGACCTCATCCAAACCTTCACTGTGGGTATCTGCATCTGTCTCAGTCAGCTCTTGGGTAGAGCCTCTCAGAGGACAGCCATGCGAGGCTCCTGTCTGCAAGTACAAGACAGCATCAGTAATAGTGTCAGGGACTGGTGCCAGCCCATGAGACAGATCCCAAGTTGGGCTGGTCACTGTTTAGACATTCCTTCAGTCTCTGCACATATTTGGATATAAATTAACTCAAAGAAATCAGTACCTCTCCTTTATACAAATGGCAAATGGGCTGAGGAAAAAAGGGGAAACAACACCCTTTATAATAGCCACAAATAATATAAAATATCTTGGTGTAACTCTAACCAAGCAAGTGAAAGACCTTTATGACAAAAACTTCAACTCCTTGAAGAAAGACATTGAAGACCTCAGAAGACCGAAAGATCTCCCATGCTCATGGATTGATAGGATTAACATAGTGAAAACAGCCATCTTACTGAAAGCAATCTGCAGATTCAATGTAATTCTCATCAACATTCCAACACAATATTTTTACAGACCTTGGAAAAGCAATTATCAACTTCATATGGAAAAACATAAACAAACAAACAACTCCAGGACAGCCAAAACAATTCTGGAGGAATCACCATCCCTGACCTCAAGCTATACTACAGAGCAATAGTGATTAAAAGCTGCATTGTTTTGGTACAGAGACAGACAGGTTGATCAATGGAATAGAATTGAAGACTCAGAAATAAATTCACACACTTATGGACATTTGATTTTTGACAAAGAATCCAAAACCATACAATGAAAAAAAGAAAGAATCTTCAAAAATAATGCTGCTCTAACTGGCAATCTACATGTAGAAGAATGCAAATGGATCCATAATTATCTCCCTGCACAAAGCTCAAGCCCAAATGGATTAAGGACCTCTACATAAAACCAGATACACTAAATCTAATAGAAGAGAAAATGGGAAATAGATTTGAATGCATTGGCACAGGAGAAAATTTCCTGATTGGGACTAAAGCTTTTTACACATGAACCTATGAATAACATTTTCTCTTTTTATATCTAGGAACTAATTTTCACAAAATGTCTACTATGTGTGTATGTCTTCAGTTGTAGTTCCATTTGGTTAAGAAAACACATTCCTACATCAGGTCCTCTGCATATATATTATACTTTCAGCTTTGTATATTTTGGGACTCCTAAATGTGAGAATGATTCTTGTGCTCGCTCTTGGAACTTTTTCTTGAGTTGGGTTGCCTTGCCCAATTTTGATATGGTAGGCTTTTCTTTATCTTGTAATATTTTATGTTTTTATGTTTGGTTGTTATTTCTTAGAGGCCTGTTTTTTTTTCCTAAGGAGGGGGAAAAAAAGAGTGGATCCAGAGAGAAGGGAAGTAGAGGAAAACTGTGAGAGGTACAAGGAAAGGAAACTTTAACTAACTAGGGCATATTGTATGATAAAATAATGTATTTTTCAATAAGAGGAGTGAAAAAAATCTAAAAAGAAAATGCATACTGTAAAGTTCTGGCATTTATTTCAATAATCTCCAAACCATCATGGAAATCAAACCCACACCAGGCAAGCTCCATAACTTTCCTTCTGTGTGACTGACCAGATAGTAAACATGTAGGATGAATCAGAAGTGTGGTCCACAAATTCAAACATAAACAAGACAGCATTTTTATAAAACTCCCCTTCTATTTTAAAGACCAATTTTAAGCAGGGTTACCTCATTAGAAGCTTTCCCAACCTCAGATCATGTGAATCTTGTCCCCTAAGGTGTCAGTTTGTCCTAAAAGAGGTTGTAGGGTCTCTGTGTGCCGCAGACTTACCCCTTCTGGGTCTTCTATCTGCGCGGAATGAGTTTCTGGTTGTAGGTGGGCAAGGGAGTCAGCGAGAAGGAGGGGTGACAAACAGACTCGAAACAAGGGAGTGTGGATCTGAATATAATTTGTCAAAGCGAGCATCAAACTTTTTATACAGAAGAAAATAGGGAAGTTAGGTGACACACCAGCAAGGTACAATGAGGTTACCAGATTCTTACATAAAACAGAGGAATGCAAACAGGGAAGGACTGACAGGAATCAGCTAGGATAAAATTCAATGTTAACAACTGATATAAAAAACAGCCCCACCTAAAGTCAGCTTAATCTTAGAAGCCAGGGACAGGGGCTTTATGCCCTTGCCATAGTTCCTATTCTAGTCTATTGTATAGTCCACCTTCCGCTTAGGCCATTGTAAATTCTTGTGTATGTGTGTAACTCAGCTATCTATTGTTCTAAGTATCTACCTTGGTTCCTCCTTAGAGCACAAACTTCCTTCTTCCTAGATAATGGTAAATTCCTGTGTAGGGCAGTGACTTAACTATCCATGCCCAGGGTAGGCTCAAGGACTGACTGCCTAAAACTGGTGAAGAATGTAACCTAGCTATATGTCAAAAATTCAATCCTTAGAAGCACTTATAATAAAGCAATATTAAGGGAAAGCACATAGATACATTTACTAACTAAAGCAAGGACATTGGGCCATTCGTTATACAGGATGCCATGGTTCTAGGAGTCTAAGTTTCAGTGAACCTTTTGCCTCAGGCTAGCACCCAGGATTTGGGGGCCTGTCGAGAATGTCTCTACTGGAGTGGATAGAGCATCTGTGTAATGAGGAGACAACAGCGTCTTGATGCTTGTCACATTCCATGGCCAGATAGACAGTGGTATCATATCCATCATGACCATACACAGTCTGCACACACACACAGCTTTACCTCAACACATATTAAAATGTATGGATAAAGAATATGAATGTTTCCACTGCAATCACACAAAAGCAGTTGTCACACCTAGAAACTATACAGGAGGTCAGGTGATCTGGCTCTGTAGTTAAGAGCCTTTACCTCACAAGCCTCAAACTCAAGCTCTGGAATTCAAGGAAAGAGAACAGAACCTACTCCTAAAACTTATCTACTGACCTCTGTGAGTGGGCAAAATTTTATTACAATAATAAAAGTACACAAGCACTTTTGGTCAGCAATAGCACCTTGGGCACAGAACCAGCGGACAACCCCCCCGCTCCAGTCCCCAGAGGACTCTCCACTCGATCTTAGGGTCACCGGTGAGTGGAACTCAACATCGGTTCCAATCCAATCGTGCGGGACCTGAGACAGGAGTAGAGAAGCAGAAAACCGGCCTGACCAGTGGCACAAGTCCCTTCCAGTCAGCGTCAGTACTGGGTCACCTAGGGCGTGGAATCGGCAGACACCTCCACAATCCCTAGAGGACTCTCAACAAGATCTTAGGATCACTGGTGAGTGGAACACAACATCAGTTCCAAACCAATTGTGACAGGCCTGTGACAGCAGGAGCCAGGACATCAGAGCCCTTCCTGACCAGAGGCTGGGTTCCTTTTGATGAGTTCTGGTTTACCTTGGTTTCGAACAGATGAAACAGCTCCACAGTCCTCAAAGGAGACACCACTTCCTGGCACTGTAACATGTCCAGGATCTTAGGATAACAGGATCCCAGGATAACAGGAGCTGGGTTGCACCAGGATCTCAGGATCTCAGAGGAGCTTGACTGTCAAGAACTCTGACACACCCAGAATGTCAGGTTCACAGAGCACACAATCAAAGGATCACAGGAAAATCTGGACTCTGAGGAGTCCTGAATCAACTGGGATTATAGGAAGAACAGGCTCCAATCAGATATATTGAGGGTAGGAAGCACTTGAGATAATCAGATGAAAGGGGGCAAGCATAAGAACAGAAGCAACAGAAACCAGGGTTACTTGGCATCATCAGAACAGAACCAAGCTCTCCCACCATAACAAGTCCTGGATACACCATCACTTCAGAAAAGCAAGATAAGGATCTAAAGTGACTTCTGATGTTGATGATGGAGAACTTTAAGAAGGAAAACACAGGTAAACAGCTAGAAGCCCTTAAATAGGAAACACAAAAATCTCTTAGAGAGTTACAGAAAAACACTACCAAACAGGTGATAGAACTGAACAAAACTATCACAGTTCTAAAAATGGAAGTAGAAACAATAAAGAAAACCCAAAGGGAGACAACTCTGGAGATAGAAACCCTAGGAAAGAAATCAGGAACCATGGATGCGAGCATCAGCAACAGAATACAAGAGATGGAAGAAAGAATCTCAGGTACAGAAGATTCCATAGGGAACATGGACACAACAATCAAAGACAATGCAAAATGCAAAAAGATCCTAATTCAAAATATCCAGGAAATCCAGGACACAATGAGAAGACAAAACCTACATATCATAGTAGATGAGAATGAAAATTTTCAAATTAAAGGCCAGCAAATATCTTTAACAAAATTATAGAAGAAAACTTCCCATACCTAAAGAAAGAGATGCCCATGAACATAGCCTACAGAACTCCAAATAGACTGAGCCAGAAAAGAAATTTCTCCCAACACATAATAATCAGAACAACAAATGCACTAAATAAAGACAGAATATTAAAAGCAGTAAGGGAAAAAGGTCAAGTAACATATAAAGGCAGGCCTAATAGAATTACACCAGACTTCTCAACAGAGACTATGAAAGCCAGAAGATCCTGGACAGATGTTATAGAGACCCTAAGAGAACACAAATGCCAGCTCAGGCTACTATACCCAGCAAAACTCTCAATTACCATAGATGGAGAAATGAAAGTATTCTATGACAAGAACAAATTCATACAGTATCTTGGCATGAATCCAGCCCTTGAAAGAAAAATAAAGGGAAAACACCAACACAAGGACAGAAACTACACCCTAGAAAAAGAAAGTAATCCTTCAAAAAACCTAAAAGAAGACAGCCACAAGAACAGAATCCCAACTTTAACAACAAAAATAACAGGAAGCAACAAATACTTTTCTTTAATTTCTCTTAACATCAATGGACTCAATTCCCCAATAAAAAATCATAGACTAACAGACAGGCTACACAAACAAGACACAACATTTTGCTGCTTACATGAAACCCATCTCAGGGAAAAAGACAGACACTACCTCAAAGTGAAAGGCTGGAAAACAATTTTCCAAGCAAAAGTCTGAAGAAACAAGCTGGAGTAGCCATTCTAGTATCACATAAAATTGACTTCCAACCCAAAGTTATCAAAATAAATAAATAAATAAAACAAAGAGGGGCACGTCATACTCATCAAAGGTACAATCATTCAAGATAACCTCTCAATTCTGAATAACTATGCTCCAAATGCAAGGGTAGCCCCATTCATTAAAGAAACTTTAGTAAAGCCCAAAGCACACAGCTCACACAATAAGAGTAGGAGACTTAAACACCCCACTCTCATCAATGGACAGATCCTGGATGCAGAAACTAAACAGAGACACATGGAAACTAACAGAAGTTATGAAACAAATGTATTTAAAAGATATCTACTGAACATTTTATCCTAAAACAAAAGGATATACCTTCTTTTGAGCACCTCATGGTACCTTCTCCAAAACTGACTATAGAATTGGTCACAAAACAGGCCTTCACAGATACAAAAACATTGAAATTGTCCCACGCACCTATCAGATCACCATGGACTAAGGCTGATCTTCAATAGCAACATAAATAATACAAAGCCAACATTCGTGTGGAAGCTGAACAACACTTTCCTCAATGATACCTTGGTCAAGGAAGAAATAAAGAAATAAATTAAAGACTTTTTAGAATTTAATGAAAATGAAGCCATAACATACCCAAACTTATGGGACACAATGAAAAGAGTACTAAGAGGAAAACTCATAGCTCTGAGTACCTGCTAAAAGAAACAAGAGAGAGCATAAATTAGCAGCTTTACATCACACCTAAAAGATATAGTACAATAGGAAGCAAATTCACACAAGAGGAGTATACCAGAGGAAATAATCAAACTCAGGGCCAAAAATCAACCAAGTGGAAACAAAAAGAACTATTCAAAGAATCAACCAAACCAGGAGCTGTTTTTTTTGAGAAAATCAACAAGATAGATAAACCCTTAGCCAGACTAACTAGAGGGCACAGGGAAAGCATCCTAATTAACAAAATCAGAAATGAAAAAGGAGACATAACAACAGATCCTGAGGAAATCCAAAATACCATTAGATCCTTCTACAAAAGGCTATACTCAACAAAACTGGAAAACCTGGATGAAATGGATGAATTTCTAGACAGATACCAGGTACCAAAGTTAAATCAGGATCAGATTAATGACCTAAACAGTCCTATATCCCCTAAAGAAATAGAAGAAGTCATTAATACTCTCCTCCCCCCCAAAAAAGCTCCCAGGACGAGATGGGTTTAGTGCTCAGTTCTATCAGACCTTCAAAGAAGACCTAATTCCAGTTCTTTTCAAACTATTTCACAAAATAGAAACAGAATGTGTGCTGCCCAATCCATTCTATGAAGCCATAAGTACTCTGATACCTAAACCACATAAAGACCCAACAAAGATAGAGAACTTCAGACCAATTTCCCTTATGAATATCGATGCAAAAATACTCAATAAACTTCTCGCTAACTGAATCCAAGAACACATCAAAACAGTCATCCATCATGACCAAGTAGGCTTCATCCCAGGAATGCAGGGATGGTTTACTATATGGAAATCCATCCACGTAATACACTATATAAACAAACTCAAAGACAAAAACCACATGATCATTTCCTTAGATGCTGAGAAAGCATTTGACAAAATCCAACACACATTCATGATAAAAGTCTTGGAAAGATCAGGAATTCAAGGCCCTTACCTAAACATGATAAAAGCAATCTACAGCAAACAAGTAGCCAGCATCAAACTAAATGGAGAGAAACTTGAAGCAATCCCACTAAAATCAGGGATTAGACAAGGCTGCCCACTTTCTCCCTACCTATTCAATATAGTACTCTAAGTCCTAGCCAGAGCAATTCGACAACAAAAGGAGGTCAGGGGGATACAAATTGGAAAGGAAGAAGTCAAAATATCACTATTTGCAGATGATATGATAGTTTATATAAGTGACCCTAAAAATTCCACCAGAGAACTCCTAAGTCTGATAAACAGCTTCAGTGCAGTAGCTGGATAGAAAATTAACTTAAACAAATCAATGGCCTTTCTCTACACAAAGGATAAACAGGCTGAGAAAGAAATTAGGGAAACAACACCCTTCACAATAGTCACAAATAATATAAAATACCTTGGTGTGACTCTAACTAAGGAAGTGAAAGGTCTGCATTATAAGAACTTCAAGTCTCTGAAGAAATCAAAGAAGATCTCAGAAGTTAGAAAGTTTTCCCATGCTCATGGATTGGCAGGATCAATATAGTAAAAATGACTATTTTGCTGAAAGCAATCTACAGATTCAAGGCAATCCTCATCCAAATCCCAACTCAATTCTTCAATGAATTAGAAAGGACAATTTGCAAGTTCATCTGGAATAACAAAAAAACTAGGATAGGAAAAACTCTTCTCAATGATGAAAGAATGGCTTGTGGAATCACCATGCCTGACTTAAATGCTGTACTACATGCTGCACTACAGCGTAATTGTGATAAAAAACTGCATGGTACTGATATAGTGACAGACAGATAGACCAATGGAATAGAATTGAAGACCTAGAAATGAACCCACACACCTATGGTCACCTGATCTTTGACAAGGGAGCTAAAACCATCCAGTGGGGAAAAGACAGCATTTTCGACAAATGGTGCTAGCACAACTGGAGGTTATCATGTAGAAGAATGCAAGTTGATCCATTCTTATCTCCTTGTACTAAGGTCAAGTCTAAGTGGATCAAGAAACTCCACAAAGAACCCGAGACACTGAAACTTATAGAGGAGAAAGTGGGGAAAAGCCTCAAAGATATGAGCACAGGGGAAATTTTCCTAGAGAACAGCAATGGCTTGTGCTGTAAGATCAAGAATTGACAAATGGGACCTCATAAAATTGCAAAGCTTCTATAAGGGAAAAGACACTGTCAATAAGACAAAAAGGCCACCAACAGATTGGGAAAGGATCTTTACCAATCCTAAATCAGATAGGGGAGTAATATCCAATATATATAAAGAACTCAAGAAGATGGACTCCAGAGATTCAAATAACCCCATTAAAAAATAGGGCACAGAGCTAAAGAAAGAATTCTCAACTGAGGACTACGGAATGGCTGAGAAGCACCTGAAAAAATGTTCAACATCCCTAATCATCAAGGAAATGCAAATCAAAATAAGCCTGAGATTCCACCTCACACCAGCCAGAATGGCTAAGATCAAAAATTCAGGTGACAGCAGATGCTGGCAAGGATGTGGAGAAAAAAGAACACTACTCCATTGTTGGTGGGATTGCAAGCTTGTACAACCATTCTGAAAGTCAGTCTGGCAGTTCCTCAGAAAATTGGACATAGTACTACTGGAGAATCCTGCAATACTTCTCCTGGGCATATATCCAGAAGGTGTTCAAACTGGTAATAAGAACACATACTCCACTATGTTCATAGCACCCTTATTTATACTAGCCAGAAGTTGGAAAGAACCCAAATGTCCTTCAACAGAGAGATGGATACTGAGAATGTGGTACATTTACACAATGGAGTACTACTCAGCTATTAAAAACAATGAATTTGTGAAATTCTTAGGCAAGTGGATGTATCTGGAGGGTATCATCCTTAGTGAGGTAACCCAATTACAAAAGAAGTCACTTGATATGTACTCACTGATAAGTGGATATTAGCCCAGATACTTAGAATACCCAAGATACAATTTGCAAAACACATGAAGCTCAAGAAGAATGAAGACCAAAATGTGGATACTTTGCCCCTTCTTAGAATTGGGAACAAAACACCCATGGAAGGAGTTACAGAGACAAAGTTTGCAGCTGAGATGAAAGGATGGACCATCCAGAGACTGCTGCACCAGGGGATCCATCCCATAATCAGCCACCAAAAGCAGACACTATTGCATACACCATCAAGATTTTGTTGAAGGGACCCTGATATAGCTGTCTCATATAAGGCTATGCCAGTGCCTGGCAAACACATAAGTGGTTGCTCACAGTCAGCTATTGGATGGAACACAGGGCCCCCAATGTAGGAGCTAGAGAAAGTACCCAAGGAGCTGATGGTGTCTGCAACCCTATAGGTAGAACAACAATATAAACTAACCAGTACCTCCAGAGCTCATGTCTCTAGCTGCATATGTAGCAGAAGATGGCCTAGTCGGCCATCCTTGGGAAGAGAGACCCCTTGGTCTTGCAAATTTTATAGGCCCCAGTACAGGGGAACACCAGGGCCAAGAAGTGGGAGTGGGTGGGTAGGATAGCAGGGTGTGGGGAGGGTATAGTGGACTTTTGGGATAACATTTGAAATGTAAATGAAGAAAATACCTAATAAAAAATTGGGGAAAAAAAGTAAACAAATTGTTCTACAAAAAAAGGAACTGAACTTCAAATTTTGAATGCTAACCAATACCAGGCTATTGATAACCAATACCATTAGGGTCACCCAATAGCAGGCAGCAACCTACCAGCTACATCTCCCATCAGTCACAAGATGACAAGCAGAAATGAGCAAGACACCTCTGTGCATGGACCATAACCATCATCATTCAGGGAGCATCTGTAATCTGTAATGAGTACTGACTGCAGAAGGAACATTTCTTAAATAGAAATGCAAATATAAAATTTATTCTCCAAGAATAGCAATAACATTTAAAAAACTCTCATGAGAATCATCAGGAGAATAATAACGCACAAATTACTTATGCCATTTGCGAAAGGTGATATTACTATGACTATGATGAGTACTTTTAAAAAAAACTAAGAAAATATTATGAATACATTTATCAATAATAAATCAATACTTTACCAGATTACCCACATTCAGATCAGAGCAAACCCAAGAAGAAATTCCTATCTAAATAGCTCTCTATTAAAAAAAATTGAATTCGTAGTTGATAAAAAAAATTTCCAAAGAAAATTTTGGGGGTAAGATGAAAGTTGTATTCATTGGCAAATTTTGCCAAACTTTGTAGGAAGAAATACAAATATCCACAACCACTCCAAGAAAATAAAATCAGAAAGATATATCTCAATAATTTTGTGAGATTAGCATTATTCTAATAACAATCAGATAAACATTACAAGAAAGCTACTGATCGGTATGCCTTATAATTTTTCATAACAAAAAATTTAAACTTTAGCAAATCAGCTCAACAATATATAACAACATATACCATATACAGTCATGGCGCATCATACCGTATCTCAGGAATACAAGGCTGGTTTACCATTAAAAACAGATCAAACACTAAGGATGTAGTTCATTTATACGATATTTACCCTATTGTACAAAGCCCTCGGTCTGATCCTCAACAACAATAACAACATACACACACACACACACACACACACACACACACACACACACACACACAGGTGAGGAATTTGCTTTATTGGATCATTTTAGGTGAGATCACCCTTTCTGAATCTGGAAGCACCCTCGTGAAAAGACATGGGCATAAGAAGCTTTTGCTTTTTTGCCTGCTTGCTTTTGGTCTTCCTGTCAAATTCATCTACCCTGAGGCAGTGCTTTCCTGATAATAGAATCTACACTTTTAGGAATATCAGCAGCTTTCTAGAAACTTTCTGAGACTACAGAACCATATTGGGACACTGAGACAGTCAGTCTTGCTTACTGAACAACAGCAGCTTCTTAGCCTTTCCCCCAAGAGACTTCCATTGTTGGACTAGCCATACCACAGATTATAAGCCACTCTAATAAAGCATTTCCATAAATTGTGTGTGTGTGTGTGTGTGTGTGTGTGTGTGTGTGTGTGAAAATCCTGACAAATACAGTGTTAAAACTTTAAAAAATGAAAAAGGTTAAAATTCTAGCATTTGCCAAAATGTAGATGGAATTGGAGAGCATTCTTGGTGAGACAAAGAAAGCACAGAGGGACTACTACTACTCTCTCGTGTACACACATGAGTTATCCTAAGAGTTGTCCTTATAGAAGTTGGCAGTGGTGGTCACCTGAGATGCAGAAGCAAAGTTCAAGGGGGACAAGAAAGGTGGATCACAGGATTCTAGGTTATGGTTAGATAATTAAGTCCTGGTGTTCATTTTGCTATAAAGGGAAAGACTATAGCAGTGTCAATATGTGTGTCTAAAGATAAGAGCAAGGGTGTTTGAGTGTTTTTTTTTTCCTACAAAGAAATGATAAATATTTTAAAAGGCAGCATCTTTATTCTGATTTGAACATTACACTATCCATAGGATACCCCATAAAGTATATAATTTTATGTTTAAAATTTTTTAAATAAAAGATCTTTTAAGTGAAAGATACCCTATAACAGCAAAAGGCTTCCGATGATTTAAGGAATGTAACAATAATGTTAGATACTATGGTTTATAAAATATTCTTTAAAGATTTATTTTTATTCATATGTATGATTGCTTTCCCTGCATATATGTATGTGCAAGACATACATGTCTAGTACCTGCAATGGGCAGAAGAGAAGGTCAGATCCTCTGAAACTGGGGTTACAGATGTTTTATGATCTGCCTCATGAGTGCTAAGAACTGAACCCATGTCCTCTGAAAGAGCAGCAATCACTTTTAAGCATGGAATAATATCTCTAACCCTAGGTACTATTTTCTTAGGCAAACGTATTATTAACCCTAATTTTTGAGCTAGATATTTGATATTTGTTAACTAATATCCTTTCTTTGAATTTTGGCTCTTTCCAGGTTCTTTTCCAATGTAGATAATATTATTTTTCATTGGCTCCAATCATTTTAATTTTGTTATAAATTTTGACTGGCTTTAATTGATATTTTAGTTTAATCTTTTCTGGCTCTGATTGACATTTTTTAAATGTTTGAGCTATTATTTAGTAATTCAAAAATTATATTTTCTATAACTTACTATATATTAACATATAAGATATATAATATAGTAAATTACTACTAAGTATATATATGTATGTATATATATATACACACATATATATATGTATATGTATGTATGTGTGTATATATATTTATATATATATATATATATATATATATATATATATATATATATATATATATCCTTATTCCATTAGAGAAAATAAGCACTCATGTTATAGGCCAATTATTTTAAATTTATGGTTCTATTCACTAAAACTAAATCTCCCACTGATTAAAAGACCTTAGGAAAATTCAGCAGAGGCATAGCTGTCAGTAATACAGGTGAAATAACACAGAGCAGTTTTATGAATGCTTAGCAGAAGGACAAAAAAATAAAAGCAAATGAAAATAAAATTTACAAAGAGAAAAATCAATACAACCATTTCTTAAAATGCAAAGCGAGTGAGCGAGCGAGAGAGAGAGAGAGAGAGAGAGAGAGAGAGAGAGAATTGATAGTAATTGCTGAACAACAACAAAAACAGCCTAGGTATATAAGCCAATTATCTTATCCTGATGAAGGGTTAATTAACATCTTCCATAATAATAAAAGACTAAATGACTTCCTTTAAAATAAGCATCAAGGCATTTTACATCAAAAGAAAGAATTGATACACAGGGTTTCATTAAAATTAATAACTTCTGCTCTTCAAAAGATGATTTTCAAAGAATGAAAACACAGATTGGGAAAAACATTGCTAATCACACAAGCAATAAACAATATGCTGAATGAACTCCCAATATTCAATTAAAGAAATGTATTAGGAAAAATACCTAACCAGACATTTTACCATCAAGAAATGTACTAATGACAAGGAAATTTACAAAGGGCCACTCATCACCACGGATCACTAGGGAGATGCAAATGAAAGCCGTAATGAGATGACACTTCAAACTATCAGGTCTGCAATTAAAACTAACCATACTAAGCATGGTGAGGATATGAGACAGCCAGTGCTCGCATAAACTCTGCTTTTAAAATCTAATCTCATAATGAATAGTATATTATNCTAGAGATAGAACCCCAGGAGCTGAAGGGGTCTGCAACCCTAGAAGAGGATCAACAATATGAACTAACCAGAACCCCCAGAACTCATGTCTCTAGCTCCATATGTAGCAGAAGATGGCCTAGTTGGCCATCATTGGGAAGAGAGGCCCCTTGGTACTGCAATCTTTATATGCCCCAATACAGGGGAACGCCAGGGCCAAAAAGTGGGAGTGGGTGGACAGGGGAGCAGGGAGGGGGGAGGGGGGAGGGGACTCTCGGAATAGCATTTGAAATGTAAATTAAGAAAATATCTAATAAAAAAATTGGAAAAAAAACAGTTTGGCCTTTGTTTGTTGTTGTTGGTGGTGGTGGTGGTTTGGGTTGGTTATTTTTTGTTTTCTGTTTTGTTTTGTTTGTAGTGTTTTCTCTTAGCTCTTTCAGGTTCAACTGTATACTTAGCAAACAATAAAAATGACAAATATGTGTACAAACACAATGGAAATAGTCTACAAAATTTAACCAATAGTGTAGAATTACTGTCATCCTAGACTAATTGTGATGAGACCTTGAAATAACTTTGTCTCTAGGCTGTTATCTGCTATCCAAATTGCTTTAAAATTACCTAAAATTTATAATATTTTTATCCATAATCATATTTGGCATTTGTGACTTTGTGTTTTCACAAGAAGAATTAAAGACTGGCACTCAAATATTTATCTCTGCCACTGGGATAAATACCTCGAGAAAGCAACTTGAAGGAAAAATGGTTTTCCAGAGAAATCCTGCCCATCACAGTGGGGAAGACATGGCAGGATAGGTAAGGTGTCAGGACCAGGAGGCTATCTGGCCACAATGCATCCACACTCAGGAAACAGGGTGAGAGCAAGACATGGATGCTGACTTTAGAACCTCAAGGACTATCCCCAGAAACTCCCTCCCTCCTCTACCTTCCCAAGTAGCATAACCAACTAGAAGCCAAGTGTTCAAACAGATGAGCCTACACAGGACGTTCCAAGTTCAAACCACAACAGACGCTTTATATTGTTATTGTCATAGTGTGAAATACTACTTGGCAATTCAAAAGTATGAACTACTGATGTAGCATCCTGGATGGATCTCAAACTAATCATGCAGAGAGGAAGAAGTCAAAGAGATTAACTATAATTTGATTTTATTTACATAAAACCTATCATTATATAAGATGTTGCCAGTGGAAGAATGTAGCTACCTGGGAAAAGAAAGCAGGCTGAAGGGGTGCAGGAAGGACTACAAAGGGCCTAGGGCAACTTGGGTGCCCATGCTTGTTGCCTTAATTGGGCTGACATTTCCTAGGCATACACATAAGCACAAATCTATAACTGTCCTAGTTAGCTTCTGTTGCTGTGATAAACACCATGACCAAATGCAACTCAGAGAGTAAACAGTTTAATTAAGCTTACACTTTCTGGTGTGTTGTGAAGAAGGGAAACTGGGTTGGAAACTCAAGACATCAACATTGAGGAGGGACCTGGGGCGGACTTCCTCCTGCCTGAAGCAAAGCCATGGAGGGACTTTGCTTACTGACCTCCCTCCCTGTGGCTGGCTTTTTGCTTTCCTCTAGACCTAGGAGTGGTGCCATCTCCATCAATCATTAATCAATAAAAATTCCTCTGTAGGCTTGCCTACATGCCAGTCTGATAGAGGTACTCCATGAGGTTCCCTCTTCCCCGATGACCCTAGCTTGTGTCAAGCTGTGGGATGGAGGAGAAATAATTACAGTCCAATGATATTGTGTGCTTTATGTATCATTTATGTTGCATCAATAAAGCTGTTTTCAGCACCTTGAGTCTGGAAATGTTTCTTCCTTTCTATGCTCGGTCAATTCCTCAAGGTCTCGGGCAATGGGTTTCACCAAGTGAGTGATGCAAGGTCCAAGTCTGAGAAGGCATTCGTGGGGAGGCAAAGCCAAATCACGCCCCCTTTGAATAGCTCAGCACCTGATTTTCTGTGTTACTCTCCTTCTTCTCAGATCTTTGCTTCAGTAAAGACTCTGCAAAGCTTCCTCTAGCCCACTCACTCTCTCGTATTCTAGAAAATGCTAGTAAGCCCCATGGTACGTTTAGGCCAATTAAGACATTAGTAACTCAGTACAAATCACTCTGCATGAAATAATGTTTAAAAGCACAGACAAAGGAGTCAGGTTTCTTAGGTCACATCCCAGTTCCATTACCATCTGTCCATCTGTGTGACCTTGGATTTGTCAGCCACTCAGAACCTCACTAGTTTGGTCTGAAAAATATGAATTACATTGCCTGCTTTATAAATTAGTTATGAGAATTAAATGAGTTAATGTCTATAAAGTAGTGTCTTAGTTGGGATTTACTGCTGCGAACAGACACCAGGACCAAGGCAACTCTTATAAGGACAACATTTAATTGGGGCTGGCTTATAGGTTCACTCGATTATCATTAGGCAGGAGCATGGCAGTGTCCAGGCAGGCATGGTGCAGGAGGAGCTGAGTTCTACATCTTCATCTAAAGGCTACTCAGTGAAGACTCATCCCCACATGGTTAAGAGAAGAGTCTCATTGCCTACTCTACAGTGACACACTTCCTCCAACAGGATCACACATCCTAATAGTGCCATTCCCTGGGCCAAGCATATTCAAACCACCACAGGCAGTATTGGGCACATAATACAACCATGCTTCTGTAGAACTTCAATCTTACTACCTAAGGACTATTTTTGCAAAAGGAGAACATATGCTCCAAGAAAACTAATTCTTAACAACATATCCAGAGAACAGTTAACAACTCCCCTCTTGTTCATCTCATAACCCTTACCTCAATACCTGCCACCTTCTTTCTCATCATCCATGTTATAGAGAATATTCAATGACCAATAATAAACATGTGGATATGGGTATGTAGCATTACTCTTCCTGCCTGGGGACACCAGGACTGCCCTGCCAGTGCTGTGATATTCACAACCAGCTAGGACTCTTAAGCTGGGGCCACCTGCTTCTGCAAAGTACATGAAGACCCCAGTTGAAGAGAGCACTTTACCAATGCAGCTACATAGCCCATAACTCTTAAGAATGTGTAAACTCAGGCTGAAGCACTGATTGAAAACACAAGGCTTGAAAAGGCAGAGGAGTTTTAGGGATTCATTAAAGGGAACTCAAACTTCTCCTGAGTCTTCTTTATTCTTATAGGACCTAACACCTAGTGTTCTAGTTACTTTTTGCTGCTGTGACAAAACATTATCACCAAAAGCAAATTAGGCAGGACAGGATGTGTTTCAGCTTATAGTTTATAGTTCATCATGAAGGGAAGTCCAGGGAAATCAAGGCAGGAACCTGGAAACAGAAACTGAAGAAGCCATGAGTAACATAGATCACTGGATTTCTCTTCAGGCTCACAGTCAGCTGCCATCTTTATAAAGCCCAGGACCACTTAGCCAGGGCTGGTACCACTTACAGTGGGCTGCACCCCTGCACATCCATCAAGAAAATTCCTCATAGATTGGCCTACATGCCAATCTGACAGAGGCATTTTCTCAGCTGAGATTTTCTTCTTTTTTCTTTTCTCAAATTGACACAAGGTAGGGTTGTCAAGAAAGAGAAAATCTCATGCTGGTGCTGAGTGTGCTGGCATGAGGATATGACACCAACCACTACACCTGTCATTAGGAGAGCCTCCAGACACTCGTTTAGTGGTACATTGTCATGCTTGAAGACAGCAAGATTGTTTTACATGAGTCAATATCCATCTCGAGTCTGAGACCCCAGGGATACCTTCACTCAGCATCTTCTACAGTCCTCTGTGAGCATCAGCTTTTGGCATGACACTAAAAGGGGTCTGATGACACTTACAGCATGATCTCTGTTCCTACAGAGTATAGTAACCATGTTTAGAGGTAACTTCTCCTCATTTCCCCATTTGTAAAACCCCTATTAGAAGACATAATCCTGGTTTTGTAATAAAGAAAACTCAAGAACTAAGTATTCAAACATGGTAGACTTAATCCTAATCCAAACCAGCCCTTGTGATGGCTAGATGGTGTTCTAGCTCATTTTCTCCATAATAATTAGAGTTGGCAGGAACTGTTCGGGAAGTTCTTTTAGAGTACTTTGACTTAGATTGCTGGCCAGTATAGGCCATGTGCATGTAAGGCTGTAAGGATAGGACAAATTAAAAGTATATACCTGTTATCACAGCTGGGGCATTCACATACCAGCTTGTTGTACAAATCCTTCTGGCAGTTGTCAGCTTCTGCAGCATCCTGTGGAGAAAAACTCCCTTTTTCTAGATTTTTTTAGGGTCTGGACCCTGTTTCATTTATTCTTTAACAGGTTCTGCCATTTTACCATGGCCTAAGAGCTATAAGTAACCGGAAGCCTGTGGCTATCTGTCAGACTGACCTTAATATCACTCTGCAAAAGTTTAAAACAAAACTTTTTGGTGACGTGG
>LR749492.1:3089865-3109003 GCA_902729485.2 Mus minutoides
TCAATCCAAGGAGAGAATTTGGGTGGAGAAAAGAATAGGCCAGGACCTGACATTGGGCAAATGCATATTAAATAAAGACAGTATCAGTACCAGCCAGGGAGAATGAGCAGACTCGATCAGGAGCAAAAGGAAAAGTAGAAGGCCACCAAAAGAACAGCGAAGAACATCAAGTGAGAGGCAGATGCAACGGTGACCATCAAATCTGGCAAAACCCAGGTTACAGGTGACCTTGACGAGCCCATTCGGTGCAGTGATAGGGACAGAAGCCCCCTTGTGCTTGTGTCAGTTTAGAACAGGCCTTTAGAAATTCCTTCTCAGAGCAACCTGGAAATGCAGAAAATGATAAATAACTGAGAAGCAGGCCTTTTCTAATCTTGCTGATCGCTTTTAAGAGACTTTGATCTAGGACTATCCTCTTTGAACACTTACATAGTCAGGATGTCCAGCAAAAGGGATTCTTGTGTGTAATAAACTGAGCTTTTCTCAGGCTCACAAACAACTCATCTCCACTATAGATTAGATGGTGAAGTAACAGCAAGTTGAAATGGAGGAAAAAAATAGCTAGAAAGAGATAGATGTGGAATGTAGGAAGGAGTTTAGGAAGGCCTAGGGAAAGACGAAGGGAAATAGGGAGAATAGTGCCTGAAAGGAGGGGGATTTTTTTAAGAATCAAAAATAAAAGGATCAAGAACTAAGAAAAGAAAATATTTAAAACTAGGAAAGAGGGGCTGGAGAGACAAATCAGTGGTTAAGAGCACCGAGTGTTCTTCCAAAAGACCTAGGTTCAATCCCCAGGACCCACATAGCCGCTCACAGCTCTCTGTTATGTCAGTTCCAGGACATCTGACACCCTTACACCAATGCATATAAAACAGAATTATTTTTTAAAATCTTAGGAAACAAAGGTATTAAAAATGAAAATTGTTAAAATAAGAAAGGAAACTGTTAAGAGTATTTTTCTTCCTAGATGTAGCTCAAAATAAAAATTTTAAATATATGCTAATTTCAGAAAAATCAGAAGCTGACAGAATACATGTGAGATATGTTCTACTTCAGATTATGTATCCAGGATTAAGGAGAGAATATACTATGCAGTCAGGAGGAATCTTGCTGTGAACAGGATTAGGGAAGCTGCTTGTTTTCTGATAGTGTAAAAGTATCACATAGCTATTTTAAAATGTTTATGCCTATTCCCATAAAGGTGAGTTTCAGCATAGTCAGATCCCTTTTAATTTTTATTTTTAGATTATGATATAATCACATTTCTCCCTTCTCTTTTCTCCCTCTAAAACCTCCCATATACTCCTTCCCACTCTTCTTCAAGTTCATGGCTTCTTTTTGCATCAATTGTTATTGCATATATACATAAACTAGGCATGTTTTCTCTTTTGTTGAGCAGGTCTTAAGGCCAATTAGAGAGTTGTTGGTTGCCACCAAGGTATATGTGCCACTACTGCATCCACAGGGTTATCATGCCAAACTGGTCCTGGATATGATTTATAGGCATCATACCTGGACAGGGCTACTAGTTGCCTTTCTCCTTTGTAAGCTTGTGTGGTACCTTCTGGTGCCATGAAAGCTAGTCCTCAGGAAGAGCGTAGTCAGCTTAGTTCCAAGTAATGGATCGCTCTGAGCCCTGTTTCTAAACTGCATGATGTCTTCAGAATAGCAACTTAAATTCCACCAATGGGACCAACAAAGGGCAACAGCAAAATGCTATAAGTCTCTTGGACAGCCCTGGTCAACAAGTCAGAAGAAGACATCTTATATCTGGTACTGGGGTGGTTTCTCTTAGGGCATTTTGACTCTTAGAGGGAGCATTTGCCAGTCTAGGTAAAAATAAATAAATAAATAAAAAGCCCATTAAACTGTATATGTATATTTATACATGGCATTTAGCATTATAGATTTGGGGTTTTTATATAAATATTTTAAGATAAATATAAATATTTAATTTTTAAAAATATAGGTAAATAGTATCATTTCTTATGGCCATTTCAGACATCCTTGCTGTTATTTCACTCACTTCATTTCTTCTTCTGTGTTTATGTCCCTCTGCCCTCCCTTTTCCATTCCCCTTATTGGATCCCTTGTGTCCTGCTATTATTCCCCTCTACCCTGTTACAATCCTACTTCTGTATTTATCTCGCTCTACCTCCCGGGAGAGAACTGCTTTATCCCATCTTCCTGATCAGATTGCTTGTGCCCTGCTATTCCCCTTGTCTGTCTAACTCCCCACCCCACAACCCCCCGGCCTGGAAAGAGAACTGATTTACTTTCCTGGTTTCCATAGTTACTACAAGCTGTGTGTTCACATCTGAAAAATTATAGCTAAGAGACTCCAATAAGAAAGAACATGTGGGTTACCTCAATCAATACAATCTTTTCTACTTTCATCCACTTACCTGCAAAGTTCATAATTTCATTTTTTTCTCTTTACCACTGAATAGTATTCCATACTGTGTATGTGCCACATTTTCATAATCCATTTGCTTATTGAAGGATGTTTAGATTGCTTCCATTTTCTATTGTGAATAGTGAGCACCATTGAACGAAGTATCTATGATCAAGTATCTATGGAGAAGGATGTCAAGTCCTTTGGGCATATGCCAAGGAGTGATATAGCTGGGTTGTATGGTAGATTCATTTTTACTTTTTTTGAGAATTCTTCACACTGAAGAATGAAAGAACCATTCATTCTTCCATACTGGTTCCACCAGTTTACAAGCCCACCAACGATGAATAAGGGTTCTCCAGAATTTTTTGTCTGTTATTCTGTTGATCTTTGCCATTCTGACTGAGGTGTTAGGAAATAAATACGTTTTTATTTGCATTTCCTAATTCTAAGGGAAAGCAAACATTTTGGGGATATTTCCTAGCCATTCCTTTTAGAATTCTCAATTCAAGTCCTCTCTATATATTTTTATATTAATCCTCTATCAGATGTATAGTGGGCAAAGATCCTCCCCCCTTCCCCCCACCGTGGGCTTCCTAATCTCTGACGGATTGTTTCTTTAGATATGCTGAAGCCTTTTGGTTTCATCAACTCCCACTTGTCAATTGTTAGCCTTAATTCTTGGGCAAATGGAGTCCTATTCAGGGAGACCTTTGCTTTAATCTGTAGGGTGCTGCTTATGTTCATCTTCTAGCCATTTTAATGTTTCAGGCCTCCCTTCCAGGTCTTCAATTCACTTGGAATTTTTTTTTTACAAGATGTCAATTATAGGTTAAATTTATTCTTCTGCATGTGGACATCCAATTTTTCCAGCACCATGTGTTGAAGATTCTTTCTTTTCTCCAGCTTATATCCGTGGCATCTTTGTCAAATATTAAGTGGCTGAAGTTACATGTACTCACGTTTGGGTCTTCAATTTTGTCCCATTCATTGATCTATATGTTTGTTTTTGTGCTCGTGCCATACTGTTTTTATTAATATAGCTCTGTAATGTATCTTAAGATCTGGAATTATAATTTATTCAGCATTGTTCTTTTCACTCAGGATTATGTTAGCTCTCTAGAGTCTTTTGTGGTTCCATATTAATTTTAGAATATTTTGTTGTTGTTTCTGCATAAAATGAGATGGAGATTTTTTATTAGGACTGCTTTGAATCTATTACTAGATTTTGAGAAGATGGTCATTTTCACAATGTTAATTCTATGAGCATGGGATGTCTGTCTGCTTTTCTAGTGTTTTTCTTTGTCTCTGTTTGCAGTTTTCATTTTAAACATCCTTCGCTTCCTTGGTTAGATTTATACCTATGTATTTTATTTTCTTTGAGGTTATTGTGAATGGATGTGCATCCATGATCTCCTTCTCTCTATGTGTTTCTTTTAATGTATAGGAAAGCTATTGATCTGTGCAAGCTGATTCTGAATCCTACCACACTGATGAATTTGTTTACTTATTTCTAGACATTTACTGGTAGAATTTTTGAGATTTCTAACTTATAATATTGTTTTACTCAGTGTTCTATTGCTATGAGGAAACTCTACCACCATGGCAATTCTTATTAAAAGAATCCCTTTAATTGGTGCTTGCTTACAGTTTCAGAGGTTTAATCCATTGACCTCATGGCAGCAACCATGGGAGCGTGCAGTCAGATATGGTAGCTGAAAGTTCTACATCTGTATCCAAAGGCAGCAGGAATAGAGAGAGAGGCACTAGGCCTGACTTAGGCTCTTGAAATCTCAAAACCCAGCCCTAGTGACACACTTCCTCCAACAAGGCCAAATTTACTCCAACTTCTATGGAGGTCATTCTTATTTAAACCACAAGTATCTTTAAATAGGGATATTGTGGCTTCTTTCATGATTTGTATCCCTTTAATTTACTTCTCTTGCCTTGCTACTCCAGCTAGTACTTCTAACACAGTGTTGAAATGGAGTCAGGACAGAGGGCATCCCTGTCCTGTTCCTGACTTCACTGGGATCACTTCAAGCTTTTCTCCATTTAGTAAGATGTTGTCTGAGTTTCTTGTGTGTAACTTTCACATTGTGGGGATTTGTTATTTCTAGTACTACATTCTCTGTGACCTTTATTATGAAGGGATATTGGATTTTGTCAGTCTTCTCTGCATGCATTGAGATTATCGTGTGATCTTCTTTCAATACACTTAAGTAGTTTATTAAATTTATTGACTTGCATATGTTAAACCATCCCTTTAGAGTTATCCTCAGAGAGAAAGACATTTTGGTCACTATATACAGTCTTTTTGATGCATGTTTATATTCTATTTGAAAGGATTTTACTATTTTTTACTCTATTTTCATCAGAGATATCAGCCAATAGTTTTAGTGTGTTATATTTTCACTTGGTTTGGGTATTATGGTATTACTGGCTTCACAGAAGGAATTTAGAAGTGCTCCTCTGTGTCATGTGTGTGTGTGTGTGTGTGTGTGTGTGTGTGTGTGTGTGTGTGTATAGAACAATGGTTCTCAAACTTCCTAATGCTGCAACCCTGTAATACAGCTCCTCATAACATGGTGACCCCCAACCATAAAAGTATATCATTACTACTTCATAACTATAATTTTGCTACTGTTATGAATCATAGTGCAAATGTCTGATATGTAGGACATCTGATATGTGACCCCAGAAGAGTTGCCACCCACAGGTTGAAAACCACTAATACAGAGTTTAAGGAAGATTGGCTATAGATTGTCTTTGCAAGTCTGGTAGAATTCTGTGAATCCATCCAGCCCTGGACTTCTTTTTTAAGCTATAAAGGGGTTTTTGTTTTGTTTTTTGTTTTTTTTATTATTACAATATCCTCCTCTATTATGTCTCTGTTTATATTATTGGTCTCTTCTTGATTTGTTAGTTTAGATAAATCAAACTAACTTTGATTTCTTTGATGTCTGTTATGTTTCCCTGTTAATTTTTGATTCTGTTTATTTGGGTCATCTCTTTCTTTCTTTCTTTTGGTTAGTTGGGCCAATGATCTGTGGATTGTGCTTATTTTTTTTCCTTTGAATACACATTAATTTAATGTAACAGAGTAACTTGTATACATCATTATTTAAAATAATCACCTTTTCCTTCCTTATAAAACTAAAAAAACCCTTGAAATAAAAAAATTAAAATTAAGTTACAACAGAGAATGTAAATTCCAAATAAAATTCTCCCATTGAGTGGCAAGGCTCAAGTCATTATTAGGAAAGAATTTTATTTTAAAATTGTCACTTTAAACTGCAAGGATGTCTGTTAAGCATCACAATTAAACATGCTAAAGTAGAAGCCATGTTGTAAAATGCCTACCTAACATGCCCCCAGACACCTCAAACATATCTTTGCTGGCCTTCTATACCTTCCCCCTTTTTCTTTTTCATTAAACAAGAGAAAGTAGACAGATATATGTTGGGAAATACTAACTGTCTGTATTCACAAAGAAACATAGTGTAATCTCTGAGCACAAAGGAAAAAAACTAGAATTCTGTGTACACAGGGGCCTAGCTCCTCCAGCCTCCAGTAGAGCCAAGGTAGCTGGAGGGCTTTTCTTTTTTATCCCACAGAGCACAGTGGTAGTGTTGAATCCACAGTTTTGAAGGCAAGAAAGGGCATAAATGAATTTAGAACAGAAAAGTGGAAATTGTATTTTCCTCAAGTTATTTTCCCCAAAATAAGTTGAGTGCCATGGTGTTGAGAGACCTCATAAACAGGGTAACTGAGCACAGAGTGACAGGGAGGAAGATGACTACAACTTACTCCCAGGAACTGGAGAAAATTAAACAACGAAAAAGAAGGCTAGAATACATCAGTCTTCTGTGCTGGTCATTCTCACCTTAATCCTCCTCCTCTTCCTCCCCTTCATCATCATCTTCATCTTCTTCACCTTCATCCTCATCCCCTCCTTCACAAATACCTTACAGCTCCTTCTCCTCCTTCTGGTGAAATAATACAGAGCCTCTTTGCCTTCCTTTCCAAGCAGTGCAGTCACTTGTGGATGGCTGACAAATGTTGTTATCCAAAAATTTGGGGGTTTGGCAATGAATTCTGGCCTCTTCTGAAAAAATGGTTGGCAGAGTTTATTATATTTTTGTTCTACTTTCAAAAAGTCCTCACTGGCTTGTTCATTAAATCTGTCTATTTCATTTTGTACTTCAGTTGCCTCTTGCTGTTCCTTTTCTCCATTCGGCAGGTCGGGAGAGGCCGATGGTCCTCCAGGGTTGGGACATACGCTGGTCTGGGCTTCTTGGACTGAGGCAGGATTTCAGATTGCTGATTGATGGGTATGGCACAAGGGATGTGGCCAGGCGACAGAGGCCAGAACCCTGATGTTCACAGCAGGAAGAAACTCACAGGAACTCATCTTTACAAAGAATCAACTCATAGGTTTGTTGAATCTTTTTATCATTTTGTGTCTGTTCCATTGATTTCTGCTTTGATATTTATTATTTCTTGCCTCATACACTGGGTAAGAATTTAGTTTATTATTTCTTTCTCAACCTTTTGAGTTTCATCATTAATTTACTTACTTGTGCTCTTTCTGATATTTAATGTAGGCACTTAAGGCCATAAACTATTCTCTTAGAACTGCTTTTAACATGTCCCAGAGGTTTTGTGTTGTTTTCATTTTTATTTAGTTCCTGGAAATTTTTATTTGTTTGATTTGATCCCAGGGATGCAATTTTCTTTAAATGTGCGCTCATTAGTTTTGGTCCAACTTGGCACAAAGTAGACTCATCTGAGAAGAGGTGATGCCCCCACCAGATTGGCCTTTATACAAACTTGTCAGACATTTTCTTGGTTAATAATTACTGTGGAAAGGTCCAGTCCACTGTGAGGGGTGCAATCTCTGAGCATGGGGAAAACAAAGCAAATTGACCAAGCCTAAGAGAGCAAGCCTGTATGCAGAATTCCCCTGTGGCCTCTGGCTTAGGTTCCTGACCTACTTGCGCTCCTGTCACCTTCTCTCAACAGTGTAGTTGTTTGAGATAAGTAAGACAAATATATCCTCTCCTCCTCAAGTTGCTTTGGCTCATGGTACTTGACATCACAGTTCCTGAAAAGAGGCCAGCAGAAGCTATTGGTGAAGGATCAGCCTTATTTGCAGACCTAATGCTCTTGTGTATTTTACATTGGGATAGTAACATAAGACCTTGAAGACAAGAAAGGAACAATTATGGTTTAACAGTGATGTGTTAGTGTGTCAAGTTGACAAGGAGTAGACTTGTGATAGCTACTCTTCGTTGTCACCTTGACACACCCAAGTAAAGGTAACCTCAGTTAAGAATTGCCTCCACCACATTGGTCTGTGGACACATCTGTGATGCATTTTATTAATTGTCATTTGATATCAAAGGGCCCAGACCACTGTTGGCAATACAATTCCAGGCAGGTTGGTCCTGTGCTATGTAAGAAATGTAGCTGAATGTAAGTCAAGGAGCAAGCCAGTGACAGAAAACACTGTTCTTTGGTGTTTTCTACTTCAAGATCCCTCCTGGAACTCCCACCCTGGCCTCCCTTAAGAATGGACTGTAATCTGTAAGATGCAATAAACTCTTTCCTTCCCAAGTTGGTTTTAGTCAGTATATTATCACAACAGAAAGTGAACTAGAGCAGTAATGCTATCTAGAAAGAAAAACAACTATAGAAGAAATTCCATTAAAATTACATAGTTAGTCTATGTTTTTAAAACATGAGCAATGAGCCCCAGGAGAAAATTTAATTCATCACTTATTTCTATGTAGTTCAGATTAATCTAATTATGAAAATCATTATACAGTAAGTAGTGGTGGCACACATCTTTAATCCCAGCACTGGGGAGGCAGAGGCAGGCAGATCCCTGAGTTCATGGCCATTCTGGTCTACAGAGCAAGATTTCCAGGACAGCCTAGCTACACAGAGAAACTTTGTCTCAGAAGAGAGAGAGAACAAGAAAGAAAATGAGAATCAGTATTATTTAGTGGACAAGAGAAGACCAGAAACACTATTTGTCCAAGTCTACTCCGATCCCATCCCTAAAGAAGCTGAATAGGCATCTTCATCCCCAGAATTTCCCGTGCAAGCCTCAGCAATGCTGACCAGACTGGAGTGGTGCATTATGGGTTAAGAGCGTTTAATGCTTGTCCAGACGACCCAAGTTTGGTTACCAGCCCCTAATTCAAGCACCTCAGAACATGTAACTCCAGCTCCAGAACACATCATAAAAATTGTAAACATTTTAAAAGACATATAGTGGAAGATTCTAGTGGTTACTCTACATTACAGGTGCTTTGCCTGAAAAAGGAAAGAAAAGGGGGCTGATTCAGGGCTTAACCATTACAAGATGACAACAGCATCCACTCTCAGTCTTTACCACTTCCAATAAAATCTGATTTCCCTCAACATTTACATCTTGTATTCTTTTGAGAGTTTGTATCTTTTAAATTACTTTATTTATTTACATTTGAACATTGCCCACCTTCTGGTCCCCCCTCCTACAGTTCTACATTCCATTCCCCCTCACTATTGCCTCTGAGAGGGTGCTCTCCTTCTTCCCAACCCTACCTCCTGGGTAGCCCCCTTCCCTGGGGCCTCAAGTCTTTCTACAGAAGTAGGTAAAGCGTCTCCAACCAGACAAGGCAGTCCTCTACTACATATGTGCAGGGCCCTCAGACCAACCTGGTATGTTCTTTGGTTGGTAGCTTAGAATTTGGCAGCTCCCAGGGGTAGAGGTTCATTGAAACTGTTGGTCTTCCTATGGGGTTTCCTCTAGCTCCTTCAATCCTTCCCCTAACTCTTCATAGGGGTCTCTGATCTCAGTCTAATAGTTGTCTGTCTCAGTCACCTGCTGGTAGAACCTCTCAGAGGAGAGCCATGCTAGGCTCCTATCTATAAGCACAACATAGCATCAGTAATGTCAGTCTTTGGTGATCACCCATGAGATGGATCCCGAGTTGGGACAGTCACTGGAGTGTCTGCATTTCAAAATGACATCAAGAAGAACCAGCCACAAGGATAAAAATGTCCAGGTATTGGAAGAAGGGCAATTTGCACAAGTCACCTGATTTTCTGAATGTTTCCAAGCCAGATAAATGTGCTCAAATACAATGCCTGAACAACAGTACAGACACCATGTGTTATACATGTGCATAAAATCCTAATTTACCCTCCAAATTATAATAGATTCTCAATGAGTACATGATTCTAAATTCTAAGGAAAAGAGAAGATTAAGAATAGGCTAGGGACTACATTTAGGTGTAATGAATGGAGGGGGAAACCCATGTCATTTGAGATAGTATTCACATCGCAACTGTTGCTAAGGAAACCACTTCCTATTCATGCACTGCACATAGTTCCCTTTTTTATTGTTACAATGTGCACAATGTGACAATTAAATCATGAGAATGAGAGCCTAGTAATATACTTGGGAGATAGTCAAAGCTCTAAAATAACAGGAAAGTCATTAATGGGCTTATCGTCAAGACTAGAGACCAAGGTGCACTTATCACAGAAAATCCTACTTTCTCTCTTTAGTAGTCACTGCACAGCCCAAGCTACAAGGTAAATCTCATTCGCAAACATCATAGAATACCAAAGAGGTTCTTTCTGTGCCTCTCCATTAAGCAGGGTGGTAGAAGTCATCCCTCATAGAATCATGCAGAATGGGAGCAGGCAGAACATCCTCCCAACCTAAGAATACCATTAAGATTAGAAAAACTTACCAAGGCACCACGGCTAATTCATGGCAAATCTTTCTGATACCCAACATTGGAAAGATAATTCAGGGATCAGAAACCAGAAGTGAGGCAAATCCTGGAGGTCCCTAAAGTTGAACTTGCCCTATATCACAGAATTTCACAGAAAGTTTCCTTTTTATTCATACCATAGACCTTAGCAATCTTGACTTATTGCTTAATCCACCAATAATATTTATGCAGCACTCACTATGTCCGAGGGGACACTGGAGACTTCATTACACTGAAACAAACTTGATGGCAGTACTTGTTCTATTCTCCAAACACCCGGGGGCTGGTAGCACCATGTCCCCAAAGCTTTTCTTTTCTTTTTGTAAATGTATTAATTTATTTGGTTATTTACATCCCAAGTGCTGCCCTCCTCCCGATTAACCCTCACTGAGACTCTTCCCACAGATGCACCTCATCTGGCAGAGACTTGATGCACCAGGATCGGGGAACACCCAGGATTCTAATGCCCTTTCTTTTCCCCTACTCATTTCAGATCTTTCTCCCCCTGCTTCTATTTGCTGAGTTATCATCCAACAGACAGCCCTAAGCAAAAGACAACAGCCGAGAAACAATAAAAAGGATATTGACTTGGACATGCTAACACGATTGATGAGATAATTGTGGAAAAGATGACTCTTTTGCCAAGTTTGTTTCTTACTCTTTAAAGTCCAAGTTATACCTAGTTATGGCTCACAAGTGTAAATGTAGCACTTGAGAAACAGAGGTAAGAGACTTGCTGAGAATTCCAGGCAAGCCTCAGCTACAGAATAAGATACCTTCTTTTCAAAAAGAGAGAGAAATAAAAATGAATTTAAAGAATTAAGCTTTGGTTGAATTACCTAATTCTTCCCCGGCTCCAATGAGAAATTCTTTGGGCTTCTTTACTCTGTGAAATGGAGGCATTTTCATAGATGCCTCTTAGCACCCTGATACTTATTCAACAGTCTGTTAAAAGTCCATCATTCTAGGGCAGTAGCCTTATTACCATACTGTCTAGAACATGTGAGTCCTATCATGTTCCAAACTTCAGTCATCAACCACTGACTCATTAAACAACACCACACACACACACACACACACACACACACACACACACGCACACATGCACACACATACACACTACAAAATACCTCTGCTTGAACCTTCTGGATTTTTTTTTAATTCTAAGAATTGTGTTCTGCAAGAAAAAAAATTACACACTTGAAAGTAAATCTTATTTCACTGGGTTGAATTTATTTTTCCTCTTTGTGTTTCCAAGCCTAGATATAGGCCAATATAATGAATTCCCTTTTTCAGCATACTGGGCAACTTCTCAATGTAGGAGGACATCTTGAATGGTAAGGCAAATAAAGGTCAAGGGTGTGTTCAGCTCCTTCATTTTTCTATCCCAGTGCCTTTCACATGATAATATCTGTAACCATGACACTATGAACTGTTTGTTCAAATATATTTCTAATAATTTCTAATTATATGCTCAAGATCCTGATGCCAATACTTAGTAACCAATAGTGAAACCAAGTATATTGTCTTCAGATGTGACCAGAATAGCTATACTTTCAACGTATAAAACCATTCAAGTATATATAATAGATTTATAAAATGTACAAAACAAATTCTTCAACAGCAATTGTCCATAGGAAAGTATTTTACTATTTTAATCTGGGTAATGATGTGATTTGTGTCCTCAAAGTTCACAGACTAAAACTTAATCCACAATTCAATAGTGCTGGAAGATGGGCAGGGCCCAGTGGAAGGTTTTTAGGTCTGGGGTCTTAATGGATTGATTTTGATTATATAAAAAACTTAAGAAATAGGGGAGAGGGGTTGGTTGATAGAGATATTGATATATACACATAAGGACCTGAGTTCTGTGCCCTGGCACCCATGTTTAAAAAAAAAAGCATGATAGTGAACACAGAGCTTGGGAATTTGAAGGATCGCTGAAGATAATTGTCCATTTATCATAGTTGAATCTATAAGCTCTGAATTCAATGAGAAACCCTGTCTTGAAAACTAAGGTATAAAGAACTGAGAAAGACATCCAAAGTTGACCTCTAGCCTTCACCTTCATAAACATATGCACATGTGCTTACATGCACACACACACACACATGCACACATTCACACACAGACACACACTTATACACATATACATGCATGCATGCACATACACACACAAAGAACTTGAATACACTCTTGTTCTCTGTCTTCTACTCCTTTATGATGTATCAAGAAAGACCTCGCCAAACCCTGCTCCTTGTAAGCCTAATCTTTGAGGTGATGTAATATTCTGAAAATATTCCTTACACAAGGGACTGAAACTTTTGCTGGACCTCACAGCCAGTGGTAATAATACACCTTGAAGTCACTTAAGGCTTAAGACTGCTGGCCTACTATGTACTCAAACTGTTTGTTTAACCTGAGTTTAATGTAACAATCAAACTTACATGCCTTGGATTTTCCATACAATCAACTTTAAACCTAAGCTAACACATAGATGTAATTTTATGTTATGTGCTTTTCCATGCCCCTGAGAAGGATAATGCATATAAATCATTTGCTGAAAGTCGCAATAACAGAAACTGAAAGCCACTTCCTAAAATCTACCATAAAGGCTGAAGCATGGATACTAGCTGATAAACAATGATGTTTGTTATCTGGCCAGTTGAGATCAGCTGCAGTCGGTGTCTTAATCCATTGTAAATCTCCATTATAGATTTCTGTAAATTATCCCATTCCTCCCCCACGCCATGCTGTGATGTTATCTATGTCATTCAATAAATACAGAGAGAAGCCTTTTGTTAGGGACAGACACATACAGTTCATACAACAGGAAGACACAGAAACATGACCCGCACAGACACCCACAGGGACAGACATAGACACGGGGAGAAGCAGATTCATACAATAGCCTTTGGGCAGGCACATATTCAGGCAGAAAGGGGAAGACATGGAAAGCATAGAGTTCAATCTGGATTCCAAGGGTACGTGTGCTCTTATTCTTTCTTTTGTTTTGTTTTTTGTTGTTTGCTTGTTTCATTTGTTTGTTTGTTTGTTTGTTTGTTTTTCAGTTCCTTCTTTTGATGAACTCATACACAGCTACTTGCCTTCTGGTTTGTTGAAGCAGTAAGTCAGACAACACTTGCCCCAGTAACGCCTGTGGTTAGTTATGAGAACTCCAGCACCACAGTCATCAGAAGGACACTCTCGACGAGGTTGGCTGATTCTGCCATTTTCATCCACCATATAGCATTTCAGCACAGCCAGCAGAACCTTCTTCCTCTTATGACTACTCTTCTTGGCAGTGGTGTAAGACCTCTTCCTCCTCTTTTTTAGCACCACCATGAAATTTCAACACAACATGAAGGGTGGACTCCATTTGAATGTTGTAGCCAAAGTATGGCCATCTTCCATCTGTTTAAGCAGAAATGATCAACCTCTGATGATCAGGCGGAATTCCTTCCTTATCCTGGATCTTGGCCTTTGCATTTTTTATAGTGTCTGAGGTTTCAACCTCGAGCATGACGGTCTTCCCCACAAGAGTCTTCCCAAAAGTCAACATCGCGATGGTGGCTCCACCTGCATTCAAAAAGAGGTGGATTAGACCCAATGACACTGATGAGAGCCACTCATAAAGCTACTAGCCAGAGCCAGGCCACAGGGCACACACTCCTCTTCATGTGACACTGATGCTTTATTGGTCACTAGGGGTTAATCACTAATGTAAATAATGCATGCACATCTTGAGCTTACAGCCTCCAGGATTGAGAGAAATAAACTCCCTTCTTTACAAAAAAAAAAAAATATATTGATTCTTTGTAAATTTCACATCATGCATCCCAATCCCACTCACCTCCCCCTCAAAAGAAAATAAAAAATAAAACAAAATCTTGTGATCAAAGCTGCAGCGTGTCAAGCTGTGTCACACAGTATGCCCCTTTGTGCAGTGCAGTGTGGTGGGTAAGGGAGAGATATTCCTCCATCCCACATCCCACCCCTCACCACTTGGCAGCAGGCAGGAGAGCTGGTCCTGAGGGCCTACACACACCACCACCAGAGTCAGTTCTACTGTGCTGCCCAAGCAAGGTGCAGGGACCGCTCTCCCGGATGCTGCAGCCAGAGAGAAGTAACCCTCCCGTCTTTATAAATTATCAAGTCCTAGGATTTCTGTTGTAGCAACACAAAATGGCAACACAAAATATTTTCTCTCTAGAAGAGGGACTAGTCGGAAAGAAGGGTTCAGCAAGAATGGTAACGATAAAAAGGAAGTAGTGGGGAATGAATATAATCAAAATATACTATATATGTATGTATGAAAATTTTAAAATGAAATCCACTAAGATAGATAACGATTATATGATAATAAAATGATGCATAACACATCCTTATGATATCAATAGCTAATGTTTATTAAGCTCATGTTCTTTGTCAAATAAGCTACTGCATTTGGTTATTTTGTCTACATTTCTTTTTTTTTTGCTTTATGTATGATTAGTTTATTATAGATTTCAAACATGTCTTTGAATAAAATAGTATACCTCCAATTCCCCAAGAATACATCAATCATAAAGTTTATTCTATTAAACCTACATGAAATGTAATCAGTTGATTCTGTAAAAACTATATGAAATGTAACATATCAGTAATCTATTCTTTCAGTTAATCAAGATTTTCAGCATTATACAAAAATATAGTTGTCTTAGAGTTTCCATTGCTATGAACAGACACCATGACAAAGACAACTCTTATGAATGACAACATTTAATTGGCTTACAGGTTCATAGTTTCAGTCCATTTTCATCAAGGCAGGAACATGGCATCATCCAGGCAGGAATGGTGCAGGAGGAGCTAATAGTTACACATCTTCATCTGAAGGCCTCTAGGAAAAGACTGTCTACATTTCAAGAGAGGAAAATAAATAAGCTGTTTCTAATGTAAACATTAATTTTTTGAAATTAGTTTGACTTTTCATCATTTTGTAAAAGACTATATTAGGTTAAAGGACTTGCTGTACAACTCTGGTGACCTTGTTCCACACCTGGAACACACATAAAAATCTAGATACAGTCACATACATCCGTAATCTCAGTACTTCTATAGCAAAACAGAAGACAGAGACAGGAAATTGGTCAAAAACTCCCAGACGGCATAGCAGGAGAAAGCAGAGAGACCGTGTCTCAAGTCAAGTGGAAGAAAATACCATTCCTTTCCTGAAAAACTGTCTCCTGATCTCTATGTGTACTACAGCATATATACACAGACTTGCACACACATGTACAAACACAGACATACATACATGTGTGCACAAACACACCTACAGTCTTCAATTAAGAACAAAAAGAAGGAAGTGATTATATTAGAATCAGGCCTGCTAGGCTGATGAGAAGGTTCAGAGCAGGATACATTCTGCCAAAACAAGCAACCTGAGTTCAATCCCCAGAACCTACATGGTGAAAAGAGAGAACCAACTTCGATATCCACATATCCACATGATAAACTAATTAATTAACTAATTAACTTATTAAGTATGAAAATTTTAAAAAATACAGCTTCTGGACTCTTGCTATTATAATTCATTTGGAAATAAAGAAACATAGCTTTGCTTTTCCTCAGAAAAGTCATTATCCATTCCGCTTATTCATTTTAGTATAGAATATTTTAAAAATGACACAGTTGTCACATAAAACAAGAAAGTGCTAAATAATATCTTCCATAAGCAAATAATAATTTGAGGCTGGGCATATAGCCAGTGGCAAACCAATTGCCTAGCTAGTGTTCATGAGGCTCTGGGTTTAGCCATGGTATCAAACTCCATCTTCTGGCTTCCGTAGGCACTGCACACCATGTGGCAGAAACTCACATACACACACATAAAAATAAGAAAGAAATCTTTGTAAAGGTAACCATGAAATGAGTACCTTGCAGGTTTTACTGTTTCTATTACTCCTGTTTGTGTTCATGCTAAGTCAGGGAGGTCAGAAGTTTGGTCAAGTTCACACGATTTAGCAAATGCCTATGTTCTGATAGTCTTGGACCTGACCATAATCAAAATGGAGATCAAGAGAATTTACGAGCATTGTGGTAACAGCTTACCTGACCCAAGAATGGAGGGAGAAGACATTGTCAAGAGAAGGGGGAACAGATGAGTCCTAAGACTGGGAGGCAATAAAGGGAACTCCTTAGAGTAGAATTTGAAATGCATTTGCCTAGGAGTATGTAAAACAACTGAACAGAGCCCAGTGGTAAACAGAAAGAGCCCTAGGTGACTGTGAAGGAAGGGGTGCGTGAAGTACTGAGTAGCTGTGTATTGTTTGACATGGGCACAGCCATGCCAAGAACCAATTCATGAGACTCTGGTGAAGTTGGCAGGAATTTGGTGAAAAGTATCCCCAGGGTGTGGTTAGAGGGATAGCAATGCTGTCCTCTGGTCTGTGTTAGAATGTTTGCAGTGTGTGAAAGTATGAGTGTTCATGAATTATTGACCAATGTGTACAGAAACTAGAAACTGCAGCTTTCTCCCTGATGTTTACAGCCTGCCACCTCTCACCCATGGAGGCCTCCTACAGAGACTAGCAAACCCCTCCCCTGTGCTGTACATAATAAATGCACTGAGACTCTGGGGTTTTGCAGAGTTGGTGCTACTTCATCAGAGTGTGCACAGTCCACCTGGCAGCAGACTTGCTGTACATGTGACTGTGTGCCTGTTCTTTCTCCATTCCCCTGGTGGTCCACTCAAGTCAATCCCTAAAGCCATGCTGGGCATGGCTAGCCCCATACTTAACTCTTTACTATGGTAGTATTTGCCATTTCCTGGGTACATATTTGGTTTCATGAATTTTTAAATACAGATATTATCGCTCTCTTTTAAAATCTCATGTAGCTGTCTAAAATGCATATTATTGTCACACTTAACATATCAAGAATCTGAAAATGGCTAAGTAATTTGTCCACTGCTGAGCACCTGAGGGCTGGCCAAAGCTGCATGCAACCTGCCAATGATTTACAATTTCACCACATCGTGTCTTGCTACTTCAACCCACATTAGCTTTCTGAGATGTAACTATTTCTCTTCATCTTTCTCAACAAACATCTTCAAATGAAAAGAAAAGTGGGGCAAAGACTTTTTTAACTCCAATAGTTCTATATGGCTTGGCCAATTAATGCTGGCAGGATGCTTTAAAAACATCTGAAACTGTAAGTCCCAAATAACTCCTCTAAGTAGGCTTGATTGTGGGTCTTATCACAGCAATAGAAAAGTAACTAATGAAGCAGATCTGGCTTCCCCATAGCATGCAAACACACACACACACACACACACACACACACACACACACACCTCCCTAAACAATGCACCCAGAAATCTCAAAACCCCTTGAGCCCCTACCTGCATCAGGCTACATACATATTCATTGCTGCACAATAAGAAAGGTTTGCCCAGTCCAAGGCCTGACACTATTACTTTGGCTATAGAGCACTCACAAATATGGGCCTATCATGACCGCACTCTGGAAGACCCAACAAGCAGCTAAAACCAATTCATGAGACTTTGGTGAAGTTGGCAGGAATTTGGTGAAGAGTATCCCCAGGGTGTGGTTATTTGCACACAACCAATGGACAGAAAAGCTGACCCCTGTTGTTGAATTAGAGAAGGCTGAGGAGAAGGGTGATTCTGTAGGAGGACCAGCAATCACAATTAACCTGGACCCTCCAGATCTCTGAAACACTGGACCACCAAACAGGCAGCACACACCAACTGATATGAGACCACCAACACACAGCAGATGCCTGCTGGGTCTGTGTTNCACAACCAATGGACAGAAAAGCTGACCCCTGTTGTTGAATTAGAGAAGGCTGAGGAGAAGGGTGATTCTGTAGGAGGACCAGCAATCACAATTAACCTGGACCCTCCAGATCTCTGAAACACTGGACCACCAAACAGGCAGCACACACCAACTGATATGAGACCACCAACACACAGCAGATGCCTGCTGGGTCTGTGTTTATTCAGAGATGATGCACCTAACCCTCAAGAGACTTGGGGCCCCAGGGGGTTTAGAGGTCAGGTGGGGTGAGGGGTGGGGACATCCACGTGGAGATAGAGATGTGGGGAGGAGGTGTGGGGTGTGGAAGAGTTGGAGGGTGGATGGGGGAGAGGGGAATAAAACATGGAGTATAAAAAATTAATTAATTAATTTTTTTTAAAGTAAAAGTTTCCCCACCCCTAAAAACAATAAAACTTAGACAGTTTCTATTCAATTATATTTCCAATGTATCCAATACAAAAAAAAAAAAAAATGGAGAGGCTTATCTAACCTAGACTAGATTTGGATGCATTGACAGCAAGATAAAACTGTGTCCTCAAATAAAGTGATAGAAGATTTTTTAGTGTTATTTCTGTTGTTGTGATTTTAAAAAATCCTGAAAATCAACCACCCTCCAGGACACACTTGTTGACTAACAACAAGAATAGTTCACCAACATAGAATAAATGACTGGCTGTTGCTGATAGTGGTGGTGGTGGTGGTGGTGGTGGTGATGGTTGGTTGGTTGGTTGGTTGGTTGGGTTGTGGTCTTGTTTGTTTTGTGTCTGGAAGGCAGGAGGGTACACGTATGTACTTTATGTTTTGGTATTTTGGGTTGTTGTTGCTGTTGTTACATTAAGTTTGTTTTGATTTTAATTTTTTGTTAAAGGAGTTGTTAGAGGAGGTAGGGAGGTGAGATGGGTCTGCTAGAGGTTAGAGAAAAACAAGATTAAAACATACTGCATCCCCGCCATCTCTCCTCTGAACCCAGCGGTCGCACCTAGGGCCTGCCCTGTGCTTCGCATACCCCAGGACTTTAAGATCTCATCAGGGTTACGCGTGAGTGGACTTCAGTGGAGGTTTGGGGAGCAGTGGGCCAGCAGTTGCCTGCAGGGGCAGGATCTGAGAATTCTGCCCCACCGGAGGCTGGGCCTGACCCAGCCCG
>LR749492.1:3109016-3148100 GCA_902729485.2 Mus minutoides
GAGGAGGAGGAGGAGGAGGAGGAGGAGGAGGAGGAATAGGAATACTAGTGGTAGTGGTAGTAGTCATTCAGGGCCAGAGGATTCGCAGCAGAATTCTACCAGTTATTCAAATAAGATATGCAACCAAGCCTTCTTAAACTGCAGAAAGAAAGAAAGAAAGAAAGAAAGAAAGAAAGAAAGAAAGAAAGAAAGAAAGAAAGAAAGAAAGAAAGAAAGAAAGAAAAAGAGAATACTCTCAAAATCACAAACTCTTTTATGAAGCCAGTATCACTCTAATACTAAAACCAAGTAAAGAGAGACAACATAAAATCCAAACTACAGGTTTGAAAATAGACTAAAAAGTGTTCAATAGAAAACCTGCAAACAGAATACAGACATACATCAAAAAGATTATCCACAATGACCACGCAGGCTTTATCCCTAAAATGGAGGGATGGCAAAAAATATGTGAGTCAGTGAACATGATAAACTACTTAAAGATTACTCAACCATCTCAATACGTGGAGAAAAAATTCTTTGATAAAGTCAAATATATTTTCATGATAAAAGTCACAGAGAACACAGAACTAGAGCTAACATCCTCAACACAGTAAAAGCTACATATTAGAAAGCCACAGGCAGCGTCATCCTAAATAGAGAAAGGCTAAGCAATCCCAGTAAAGTAAGGAACAAGACAGGGATGACCACAGTCCTGACTCCTTTTCAAAATTGCTCCAAAAGTACTAGCTAGAGCAATAAGGCAAGAGAAGGAAATTATAGGGACACAAATCATGGACAGAGATTCACTAGAGTTCTCAGATATTATACCAGAAACTTATAGAACAAATTCAGCAATGTGTAAGGAGTCAAAAAATCAACTTCCACAAATCAATATTAATATACATCAACAAGAAACACATAGAGACAGAAATCATGGGCATACTCTCCTTCCAGGGAGCCTCAAAGAACATAACACATCTTAAGAATACCTAACAAAGAAAGTGAAAGACCTCTACAATGGACTTTAAACTTCTAAAGAAAGAGATAAAGACACTAGGAATTGGAAAGATATCCTCCTTCCTTTTTCTTTCTCAAATCTTCTCATATAGCCCTCTTTGCTCTCTTTCAAATTCTAGGTCTTTTTTAATAATTGGTGGTAGTAGTGATGCCTGTGGTGGTGGTGGTGGTGGTGGTGGTGGTGGTGGTGGTGGTGATGGTGTGTGTGTGTGTATAAAATATCCTGCTTGTTCTGTATAATAATACTTGTATGTTTGTTTTCAGGGTATAATGTTATTCGTATGTATATTTTCAGGGCTGACCACCAGATTTTAGATAAACAACAAGTTTACTCTTCCCTGGGAAAGACTATTTCTCCTGCTCTCAATTTTCTTTACCTTCCTGTTATTTTTGCCTAGGGTTTTTATGGTTTGGTTTTGGTTTTTTTTTTTTTTTTTTTTTTTTTTTTTTTTGAGACAGGTTCTCTCTGTAGCCACTGCCATCCTGGAATTCACTGTGTAAACCAGGCTGGCCTCAAACTCACAAAGATCTGCCTGTTCCTGCCTCCCAAGTGCTAGGATTAAAGGTGTGCACCGCCATATCTGACTTCATATGGTACTCTTTAGACATTTAGGAATAAGTCGCTGAGTCTGTGGTGGGTGATGATGCTTGACAGATGATGCCGTTTAAGGGTTCACTCGGGTTCTACAGTCATTCTTCTCCCTCAAAGTGGAGTAAAAAACTGCTTGTAATAGAGTCTCCTAGGTCAAGGCACAGTCTGAAAAACCACTGGTTGATAGAATATTTAGTAAATTAGAGTAGGGCATATATAATCTGATCTCAGTTTCTAGGGCACCTGGACAGCCACCTAGCAGGCCAGCCCATGATTCTTCTTTGGTGGCTCAGTGGAGTTCCAAGAGGAACAGCAGAAGTAAGAAAATGCTCCAAATTCAACAAATTGTCTTCTTGCATTCTATTGGCCAAAACAAATAATAAGCCCTTCCAAATTCAGATAGCAGGAAAACATACACCATCTCTTTATGGAAGGAGGTGCAAGTTACATTGCAAAGGGTCATGCATTTGGGGGTCCTTTTATTTAAAAAAGAACGTTTATTTAATACTTTCTGGAATTTGGGGAAGGAGGCTCAATTCATGGTTTCGTTTTTTTGTTAGTTTTGTTCTATTTTATTTTTTATTGTATCTACTTTGCTCCCCATCTCCCATCTACTGAACAACTCAAACAACTCTACAATCATTTTCCTGATTCTACCAATCTTCTGAGATTATCTGCTTGCAAGAGTTTGTATTGCCTACATATTCCTTCATATTCTCTCTCTCTCCATATATATATATATATATATATATATATATATATATATATATATATATATATATATATCCCCTTTATAATTGGTGGTGGGTGGTGGTGGTGGTGGTGGTGGTGTGTGTGTGTATGTGTGTGTATGATGTATCTTGCTGAAACAAGACAAATGACATTAGGGGAAACAACAGACCTCCAACACATCTAGAAACTAGCTGTATTTTTCCCTAAATTAACAAAGTAGTGTTCAGAGTCCAAAACCCAAACTACTCCCATATTCTTGGCACATTATTTGCTCTCAATAGCTCCAAGCTTACTTTGAAATCCTTTGTAATCCTTCTGGAAGTCATTAAACAGTGAGCCATGGCCGCTCTCCAATGGCATCCAATGATTTTACCATTCACACCAGAAAATTCTGCTTAGCAACTTCAGCCACTGCTGGGATTACTTCCTGGGAGGACTCCAAGGCCTTCCTCCCTGGGTCTGCTTCAGGGGACTCCAGGTCATGGAGCTCCTGGCATTCGGAGTTCTCAGAGGCCAGTTGCTACAGTCAGACTACCTAAGATGCTGCCTGAAGGGCATGGGGCCCTCACAGCTGCTGCTTCAGCCCCCGCTTATAACTTGGTATTTGTTCTGGGATGTCCTTAGCCTCTCCTTTTGCAAATATCCTGCCTGTGGTGCTTCAAAAGAGATCATTCCCAGCTCAAGATGTAGCTGATGCTGAGAAATTGAGCTGCTTAAAGCTATGTCTGCATATGTATCTGAGCAATAAACACTGAAAATGTACAATGCTGAGCTCCAAAACTCAGATAGAAATTATCTCTAGAAAACATGTTTCTGATTTTCTTCACCAGTTCTGGATCTTTTTTTTTCCTTTACCAATTATCACAATCTTCCTTCTGATCCCAGAGACGCACTTCATAGCACGTACATCTGCCTGGCAAACCACACCATCTTTTACCTCATAGGCAAGACTATTAGCCTCTAATTCCCAGCCCCTGGCCTTTGTCCCAGCCACATATCCAGTAGAGTGGTCTATCTGATTCTCCCTTTCACCATTTCCAACATGTTTGGCCCTATTCTAATAATACATCTTGTGTCCCAGCCTAGTCCCATCAGCTCACCCGACTTTAAACTTCTCCAGCCATATCCATCTTCTGGGATATATCCAAGGCACTCATCTTGTACCCAGGCCCAGTGTGGTGAGTTCCCTAAACCCTATCCCACCTGCACCCTCTTCAACCCCTAGACCTATCTCAGGTCACATAGCCTGTGCATCATCCCAGTCTGCTTGATCCTGCCTGCGCCATACCTACCCTTCAAGTTCAGCCGTGGTCATTCATCCTCTGTGCCAGCCCAATGTCATCAGCCTGTCTGACTCTAGCCCATTCACATCACATGACCCAAGCCTTGCCCATGTCTAGTGAGTTTCCTGAACTGCAGCCTACCTGTACCCTTCCCAGTCCCCAGACATACCGCAGGTCACACATCTGTGGGCTGGCTCAATCAATGCAGTCCTACCTGGGAATTAGGAACAATTCCCAGCTTGACCCTGTGTGCCAGTTCAATCTGGCGAATCCTTGAGACCCTAGCTTGCCTGTAGCATATCCTGCCTCTAGGCCTAACTCAGGAAGAAGATCTGAGTCCCCATCTAGCCTGATGATTCACTGAAACTTAATCTACCTGCACTATCCCCAGTCCTCGGGCCTTCCCTCTGCCACACAGCCTATGCGTCACCCTAATCTAGTGAATGCCACCCATACCATCCCCACAGCTCCAAGGAATAGCATGGGCAACACAGTTTGCATGCCAGCTAAAGCAGATCCAGGAGTTCATCCTACTTGCATTCTTTCTTGCTTACCACTCAGTTGGAATCACAGTGTTCCCCAAATACAAAGTCGACACTGAGTGTCTGAAGGATTGACCTACCAACATCTCATTCTTGACCTAAATTCAATCAAGGCTGAGCAACAACAAAAGCAACAGCAAAGCTCCATTCTACAGAACCAGAAACACAGTAAAAGAAGCCCTCACACTCAGTTCTCATCAGAAAAACACACACAAAATAAAAGCCAAGACAGTACATCTCCCCCGTAGTAATATTTTCCAATGAGAATTGCCTAGACGAACCCCAGGACACAGAATATTTTTTTTAAATCATAAATTTTATCAAAGAATTCAAAAAGTTTAAGGAAAACATGAAACCAGCTCAATGAGCTTAACAAGAATAGCAATAAATATCTCAGCAATGCAAAAGAAAACACAAACCTAAGGCTGGATGAAATGAAAAATATTGGCCAGTATCCTTAATGAAAATAGATAAAAAATATTGTCAACGAAGCACTTACAATCTGATTCCAGGCATAAATCAGTTCATTCGCCATGATTAAGTTGGCTTTATCCCAGAGATTCTGTGGTGGTTCAACATTTAAGACAAGTCTAAGCACTCAAACAAATAGGTTTAAAGACAAGAATCATCTCAACTGATGCAGAAAAAAGCGTTTGACAAAATTCAACACACTTTCATGATAAAAGTGCCAGAGAGTAGGACTGGGTGGCCTATGCCTCAACATAATAATGTTTATAAAAGACAAGTGCACACCCAACATTGCCCTGCATGGAGAAAAATGCAAAGCAATGCCATGGAGGTGAAGACTGGGTCAAAGCTGTCCGTTGTTATAGCCCCTCTTCAATACAGTGTTTGACATTGCTACCTAAAGCAATAAAGCAATAGAAAGAAATTAAAAGGATACAAATAGAAAAAGAACTCAAGTTATCTCCATTTGCAGATGATATGGTATTATTCATGAGGTCCCAAAAATACCACCAAAAAAAGTTCTAGAAATGATCAGTATCACCAATGGGACAGGATGTAAAAGCAACTTACAAAAGTCAGCAGCTTCACTATGCACCAACAACACACACACCAAGAGGCCACTGACACTCTTCCCTCCCCAATAGCCTCAGACAGCAGGAGCAAAGTAACTAGAAATAGACTGAAGCAAGAGAGGAAAGGCCTCTCTGAAAAAAGAGGTAAAAAGACACTAGAAAATGAAAAGACTTCCAACGCCCCCTGGATTCATAAAATTAATGTTGTGAAAATGACTATTTTACCAAAAGCAATTTACAGATAGATTCACTGCAATCTCAACCAAAATCCACAAAAGTAGAAAAAAATCCTATAATTCATATAGAATCAAAAAGACTCAGAAGTCAAAGCTATCCTGAGCAAAGAAAAACTCCAAAGGGATTCCCATTCCAAATGTCAAGTTCCATTACAAAGTTATACTAATAGAAAACAGCACAAAAACACCATGCATAAAAACACATGCACTGTAAATCATGTGTTTCTCTAGTCCTTATGCTGGAGAGTTGGTTGAAAAGACATTTTTCAATCGCAATGAGGAGTTTTGAGAAATAAAAGGCATGGGAAAGCTTGAAAAAAAAAAAGAAAAAACACATGCACACAAAAGGAAGACTCAGATATGACAGCACATCACAAAGATGAAAACAAAAACAAAAACAAAAACAAAAACCCATAGACCAGAGAAACAGCTTCTTCAACAAGTGGTGCTGGGGAAACAGGGTGTCCACATGTAGAAGAATGAAATTAGATTTATATATTAATTACTTTCCTGTTGCTGTGATAAGGATCTGTGACCATGACAACTTACAGAGGAAGGAATTCATCCTGGCTCATGGTTCCAGAGGAGTCGAGCCAATGGTGGTGGGGAAAACATGGCAGCAAGTGAGAGCATGAGAACTAAGGTCTTGGTCCAAAAGCACAAAGCTTTCTCTAGAAGGCTTGCTGACAGTGGCATGATGCTTTTCAACTGAGAGCCCACCCCCTACTCCCTCAGGCAAGGCCAGACCACACCACATAAACCCCCTGCAAAGCAGAACCACCAACTGGGATCAAGTACACAAATGTCTGAGATGATGGAGGACATTTCTTATTAAAAAACACCACAACTAGCCGAGCGTAGTGGCGCACGCCTTTAATCCCAGCACTCGGGAGGCAGAGGCAGGCAGATTTCTGAGATTGAGGCCAGCCTGGTCTACAGAGTGAGTTCCAGGACAGCCAGGGCGATACAGAGAAACCCTGTCTCGAAAACACACACACACAAAAAAAAAACCATAAAACACCACAACTGGAGCTGGAGAGATGGCTTAGAGGTTGAGAGCATTGGCTGCTCTTCCAGAGGTTCTGAATTCAGTTCCCAGCAACCACATGGTGGCTCATAACCATCTGTAATGAGGTCTGGTGCCCTCTTCTGCCCTACAAATGTACATGCAGGCAGAACGCTGTATACATAATAAATAAATAAATCTAAAAACAAAAACCAAAAACCAACAACAACAAAAAAACAAAAAAGCCACAACTGATACCTATCACCCTGTACCATAAAACAGGAAGAAAAACAAAACAAACAACAACAAAAAAACCCACCAAGTGGATCAAAGACTTCAACATGAACCTGAAATTCCAAAACTTCTAGGAAAAAACTAAAAACAAAACAAACAAACAAAACTATAGGCAGTACTCTATAAGATATAGGTATAGGAAAAGACTTTCTGAATAGGACTCACTTTGCCCAGAAATTAAGTCACAATTGACAAGTGGGACTCATGAAGCACACACACACATAAAGCTAAAAAGTTTCTGCATGGCAACAGAAAGTCCAGAGACTGAAAGAGAACATTTTTCAGGTATACATCTGATAGAAAACATTACTACACAGAATACATAAAAAACCTAAAAAGTCAATAGAATCAATGACCCCATTAAAAACAGGCTCTGGTGGCTGGAGAGCTGGCTCAGCCCTTGAAAACAACTGTCTCTTAGAGAGGGCTAGGGTTTTGTTGCCAGAACCCACCCACATGGTGGCTCCAGCGACCTGTAACTTCAATTTCATTGGACCAAATAACTTCTGCTTTCCTCCAGCACCAGGCATATGTGTGGTGCACATGCATGATCAGCAGAACACTTTTAGTCATACACATGGAAAAAAGTAAACAAACTTTAAAAAATGAATGGGTGACTCAGATCGGAATAGAGTTCTCAAAACAAGGACATAGAGATGATTAAGACATATCTTTAAAGGAGTTCATCATCTTTTGGGAAATGCAAATGAGAACTGCTTTTGAGAATTTATCTCACCCCAGTCAGAATGGCCAAGATCAACAAAACAACTAACAGCCTATGTTGGACAGGATGTAGAGGAAGGGAAGCCTTATTCACTGTCTGGGGGAATGCAAACAGATACAACCACTGTAGAAATCAATATGGATAATTTCCCAAAACCTAAAAATAAATCTACCACTTGGCCCAACTATATTGCTCCTGGACACATAACCAAAGGATTTTGCTGTCTACCCAAGGATGCTTGTTTAGCCATGTTCAGTGTCTATTCAAAATGACCAGGTAAGTACAGCAACCTAAGTGTCTTTTGAATGGAAGATGAAAATGGAGCATATTTACGCAATGGAATTATATTCCACTTTTAAAAAATGAAAGCATGTTTGCTTATAAATGGTGTGTGTGTGTGTGTGTGTGTGTGTGTGTGTGTGTGTGTACAATGAATGAAGTAACCCAGACCTAGAAAAAGGAATACATGTTACCATTTATTTGTAGATCAAATTTCTGAACCTTTAGATGTGAGTATATAACCTGGAGTAACTGAAGAAACTAGGAAAGTAAAAATGAATCATGGAGGAGGAGAAGAGATCTAGAGAGGAGCAAGGTACAGAAGCCATGAAGGGGAGAATGGGGGAGGATTTCATGGGAGAAAAGAGAGCGCAGGCAATACAGAGAGAGATGGAGAGAGGAGGGATAAATATCACTAAGACTGTTTGTAAATCCATAGGAAATGATATTATTTAGGTTTAATATTATATATTAATATTATATATGTATATATATGTATATGTATATATATATATATATATATATATATATATATATATATATATATATATATTGTGTGTGTGTGTGTGTGTGTATGGTTTAAATGAAGTTTTGGCACTTGGTGTGATAATTCTCCCCTGTGAGCCATAGGCTATCTAACAAGGCCCCCAGGACCAGACATGAGAAATCACCTTTTGGGTTATTAGAAGAATTCAAAAGACCCCCAAAATAATATAGGTTAGTGCTGTTGATTGTAGTTGCCTTCTACAAAAGACTAAGTTTCTGTTTCTGAAGATACCTATATACTGGGCCCAGGACTTAGAAAAACCAAGCTGGAAGCACCCTTACTGTGGACTATCTCTCACAGTACTGGAAGGTGTTACTTAATGAATGACCCAACCTTACAATGATGCTTATGAATAAAAACACTGTCCAGCATTTGTGACCCTCTCTTGCCTGGCCTAGCCCTAGACCTCAGTGTTTGGAAGCCTTCTTTCACTGGTCCAATTAAACAGCTCAGCAACCAGATTAACTTGACCTAGCACATGTCTCCCAATCCCCGTACTGGCCCAATCTAAGGAAGGCCTGATTAGCACATCAGACACTCATCCAGAGAAGTTCACATGCCCAGGTCAAATTGCAAAAAAAAAACAAAAACAACACAAATGACCCTGACAACCTCTCTCTCTCCTGTCAAACCCATTAGTCCTATAGAAGTGTTCCCTAAGGAGAGCTACCTAGATGAAACCAAGGATACAGAATTGAAAAGAGTAACCACAAACTTTATGAAAGAATTCAAAATTTTAAAGAAGACACGAACTACAAGAGGATAACAATGCACACTTAAATGATGTCCAAGAAAATACAAATATACATCTGAAAGAAATAGTAAAGGTAAATCAAGATTTGAAAAGTGAATTCAATGAAGTGATTACAACATTGAACACAGGGTGATGTGAAGATAGGGTTGAAAAGCTTAATATCCCAACTAGAAAGTTCAGCAGACTTGAAGATAAAGTAGAAGATCTAGACAAAATAAGCCTGGAAAATGGAAAAATTATGCAAAGAAAAGAACGGGAACATACAGGAACTGTGAGGTTTTCCTATATTACCCAGACCAACCTAAGCTCACCATCCTCCTTTCACACTCTCACAGGATCTGGGTGACAGGCTGTGCTGTATCCAGTGACTCGGAATCAGTCACAGACACACCAAGCTAATCCAAGCTGGTATAATACATTACAAACAAAAAACAATAACAGGAAATATCTTGATAATAAAACAAAGAAGGACTAACAGTAAAGTTTTCCCACTTGAGCATCTCTGCTACAAACTTTTGTTTTAATTCTATGAAGTATATCATACAGTTGTCACTTTCCAATTGATATCAACCAGACAAGAAAGACGCCTCTAGTGTAGACTGTGTAGCAGAAAAGTAACCAAAACTCAATACCTATTGACCTGTGTGGATCATCTCTCCAGTCACACACAATAAGGCCACACCACTCCTAGGCCAAGGCACAGTTAAGAGAATTTCACCCCTGGCTCCTGATGGAGGAAACAATGTCCTATGGAGGTCTATCAGGCAACGGCGTCCATAACCATCACAGGAAGCCACATCAGAGGACCCCAAATCCCTCTCCTAAGTCTTCCCCAACCCTGAGAGCTTCGAGTGGCCTCCAGTTCAAGCAAGTTTTCCGAATCACAATTCAACAAAAATTGAATCCAGAGGAAGGTTTGGGTCGGTGCTACTGAGGTTCCAATTCTTTTCCCATAGAGTTTTATACACCTTTATCTAACACCAAACTAGACAGGAACCACTTATGAAGTTCTTTATAGGCTGAGCATCCCAATTCAAAACTCTCAAGTCTAGAGCACATCGTGATAACAGTTGACAATTCCACTTGTAAGACTTTCATTTTGCATACACTATTGCTTAAAAATACCTTATAAGACTGCCTTCATACTGTGAGTATGAGATCATCATACTTATATGCATAGTATGAGTTAATTAGCTTGACAGCTATAATCACATCACATACCTTAGGTATTACAACACATAAATTCTATGTCAGTGAATCTAGAATAAGAATTGCTACAGCAATTGCTCTCCCAAAGCAGCAACAATTATGCATTTGATTCTAATAAGCCAATAACAAAACGGGGCTGAAGCTGACAGAGTCAGGTGAGTACTGAGTGTTTGCTCACTGATGAGCACCCTGGTCTTGCCATATTGCAGGAGAGATTGCGACACTCGCTTCCTTGCTCTGGCCTGCTGCTTCCATAACATACCCAGCTGACCACAAACACATAATTATGATCGTGAAAACGGTGAGACCACCAGCCATTTTCCACTCCCCAAACCAGCTTGCTGTGAGATTTTTCTGTGTTTATTTGGAGCGTCCCAGATCTGAGAACAAAAGAAACAGCTCAGGCTTCCTCCAGAGGACAGAAGGCACGGAGAGTAGATTTTCCACCCGCTACCACCCACCTTTAGTATAGGAAGAAATTGTTAGTTGCAGGAAGAACAAGGCCCTTACCTCCGCTCACAAGTCTCTATTCTGTGATTGCCGAGTTCCAAGAGTTGTTTGAATTTTCATTGAATAATGTTGTACGTTGTCATTTTCCTAGTCATATATAAAAGGGCGAGGCTTTCTGAACCCAAAGGCAAATGATCAGAGGGCCTCACGGAGGGTCCAGCCTCACATCTGTCTTCACTGGTTTATGGTCTCCCAGGAAGGGGCCAGAGCTGCACTGTCACCCGAGGGTGACCGCGCTGCAGCTGCAAAGCCCTTCAATGTACAGTCTACAGATGAAACAGTAAGTAAGCACAAGCCCAGAGGATGCCTCGGCGGCCTCCCTTTCCTCTGCTGGAGTCATAGACAAAGCATCCGCATGGTACGTCATGAACCCGCGCCTGGGTACCAATTTTCCTCTCTAAGCGAGTTCTCATTAGTCAAGTTTCGAAGGATACAGTCATTAGATCTGACTAATGAATCTTTTGAAATCCCACGGACTCACTGCTGCCACCTAGTCCCACACAGTTAAATCCCATTTCATTCAAACTCCAAAAAATAAAAAATAAAAAATAAAGAACCAGGGAACTCCAAATGGGTGGGACTCAGCTCGGAAGCAGTCATTTGAACAGTTACCCTATAATCCTAGTGTTTATATACTCAGGAAAGTGAGACTCGTGCTGGCTATTCACAGTGGCAAGGCAGCTTAGAAACCACAGGTGTAAACACAGAGTATGTGATTTTCACACCTTTAACTGAAATAATTTACATTTTTACAACTTGGCAGACCACTGTGTACAAATAAAACACCTCATCTAGTGTTTTCTCAGGTACCAAGAGCATGTAGTAAAAAAAAAAAAAAAAAAAAAAAAAAATCCACCTTCATTTAAAACCAACCCTCAAAACGCATGTCATATGACTTTCAACTCTTGTCTGGGTGACAGCCATGGATGAGGTACTCCAGAGAACACAGAGGCAGGCCCATGAGTCTTGTCCTCTAGAAGTTGACGTCTTGGTAAGAGATGGAAATGACATAAGACATCTGAAAAAAAAAAAAAACCTAGTGATTTCTCTAAGATGTTGTCTCTGTAAGACTATAATATAGTCTGATGGACGTTAGGAAGTACAACAGAGTGATCTGAAGAATGAAGGACATTCCATCTAGACAGAATAACAACAAACTTGGGATGGAAACACAAAACCTTTAACAATACAGAAACTAGGGCCTGGGGAACTGGCACAGAGGTTAAGAGTACTGGCTGCTCTTACAGAAGACCAGGGTTCAATTCCCAGCACTCACATGGTAGCTCAGGATCCTTTGTAACTCAGTTCCAAGCAATCCAATGCTGTCCTTGGACACCAGGCATGCATATGGTGCATGCACTTACATACAGGCAAACACTCAGATGTATAAAGTATACATTTAGACAAGCTCCTGAGTCGCACATGCATTTCTTCCTACAGCGTGGTTAAAGCACAGGAGCCTTCAGAAGGAATTCTAACGGTTTCTCCTTTTGAGCACTTCAGTCCTTGTCAGAAGCTTCAGGGACTATTGCTTTATAGCCAAGCTACAGTGATTGGCTCCCATTGGCTTCCTGACTGACTCATGATTTCCAATCTATTCTGCACACTGAAATCTTATTAATTCTCTTATAAACTGCATTTTTGGGGGATAAGAAAAATTTATGAAGTAGATGGTTTTAATTTTTTTTTTAAGAAAACAGGTTTCTTGAATATACTCGGAAGGGTAGCAGGATGTACAGCAACATTGTGTGCAGCCTGGATGAGCAATGGACACTGCTGCAGAGAATTCAACTCTGCTACAGAGCCAGGCTCCTTAAATTCTCCCCACGTGGGACCCTTTCTCCCCTGAGAAAACGTATGCAACTCTGGTGTCTTCATGAGGGTTACTACTGCTGTGATGAAACACCATGGTCAAAAGCAAGCTTCCACATTACTGTTCAACATGGCAGGGTGGCAGGGCAGGAACTTAAACAGGGTAGGGACCAGGAGGCAGGAGCAGCCTCCTGGAGGAGGACATGGATGGGGGGGTTGCTGCTTACTAGCTTGCTCAGTCCCCCCCACCCTTTTTTGCTTTTGTTTTTGTTTTTGTTTTTGTTTTGTTTTTGTTTTTGTTTTGTTTTGTTTTTGTTTTTCGAGACAGGGTTTCTCTGTGTAGCCCTGGCTGTCCTGGAGCTCACTTTGTAGACCAGGCTGGCCTCGAACTCAGAAATCCGCCTGCCTCTGCCTCCTGAGTGCTGGGATTACTCACAATGGGCTGGGCCCTTCCCCATAAATCACTAATTGCCCTACAGGCATTTTCCCAATTGAGGTTCTCTCTTCTCAGATGACTTCAGCTTGAGTCAGACTGACATAAAACTATGCATCCTATCTGGATATATAAGACTACATAGTAAACATACAAATCAAACATTTACTGATAATAGATCACAAATATTTAATTACTGGGCATATATAGTTTAATCATATATAGTTTAATCATATATATATATGGAATAAAATTTGGGACTGAGGATATGGTTCTGTGAGTTAAGTATTTGCCACACAAGTGTGTGGAGCCAAATTTGAATCACCAGAATCCGTATATAGTCAGGCATGATAGTATATAGATAGTATATAGATTTGCAATTCCAGTGTTCAAGCAGATGGGAGGTGGAAACAAGAGACTTCCTGGGACCTCATGGGCCAGATAGCCTGGCACTCCCATCATGATATATCCCTGTCTCCCATAAAGTAGAAGATAAAAATAAACACTAGAAGTTGTCATCTGACCTCCATACATATACACATGCACACAAACACACACACACATGCACACACTCACACATACACACACGCATACGGACACATATATACAAACATGCACACCTACACTCACACATGTGACAAGTATGCACACATGAAAATTAAATCTCAGATACATATGCATCAGGATCATCTTTAATGTTTCTCAGAGTTCATCAACGGCTTAACTTTATAATATCAAGGTTGAAAATCCTATCTCACATAATTACATAATATAAAATTGAGACATACATGTAAAGCCATTTCAGAAATTGCTGGAAATTCCGTTTTAAGCTAAAATCAAAATTCATTTAATGATTATTGTGAAACTTAAAGCCAGCAATTCAAACGGCAATTTTTAAAAAATCAAACACCCAACACAATGCAGTCCAGAGATTTACAACTTTGATACACACTAATGAGAAATGACAGCAGGAAAATATTGAAAGTCTTTGTTTCCCATAATTAGGCCATGTTTCTATAGGAGCAGAAAACTTTGTGCATCCAGAGAAAACATCGCAGTTCATGACAAACTATCACCTTGAACCTGAGCCAAGGTATTTCACGCATCATTTGTTAGCACTGTGTGGTGAACAAAGTACATATGTCTGTGCCCAGAGCCGGGGCTGCAGTGAATTCAGAGCACAACAGAGAGCACTGCCAGGAGCTCCCCAGAGTCATTACATGTTTAATTTTTAATTAACTTTTATTCTTTGCACATCCAGAGGCCATTGGCTATTGTCAAATTTTTCACAGCCCTCACATTTAGTTATGGAATCACATATGGGATGATGATCCAGTTTAAGAAGTTAACCTTGAGCATGATGGTTCATGCCTCTAATCCTACCACTAGAAAGGCACAGGCCGGTGGAGCTCTGTGAGATCAAAGCCAGGCTATCTACACAATGAGTTTCAGGACAGCTAGGAATACTTAGTGAGACCTTGTCTCAAAAAGCAAAACCAAAAAGCTTGTAAATTGCCTATGCTCCTAGTTAAGGGCTGGAGAGATGGCTCAGTGGTTAAGAACACTGACTGCTCTTCCAAAGGTCCAGAGTTCAAATCCCAGCAACCACATGGTGGCTTACAACCATCCTTAATGAGATCTGATGCCCTCTTCTGGAGTATCTGAAGACAGCTACAGTATACTTACATATAATAAATAAATAAATCTTTAAAAAGAAAAGAAAAAAGAAAGAAAGAAAGAAAGAAAGAAAGAAAGAAAGAAAGAAAGAAAGAAAGAAACCTCAGTTAAATTCATTGCTTCATACATATGCATAGGGGAGCAGAGGCACACAGAAGATAAGGAGGGACTGTGTTGGAGAGGTTCACTGTACAACAAACTATAAAGACACTCATGAATAGAAACAGCCTAATCTATTTTGTACAGTAACTTTAAATTAATTTTAAAAAATTGTTTAAGTGAAATAAATAAATAAAATGTATCTCAAAAACAAAATGAGGAACTGAGGGTGGCAGAAGCAAAGGAACGAAGGGAAAAGGAGCAGAAACTGGGCTCAATGGGACCCCAGAATTCATAAGACACTTCACCAGGACCCTGTCCTTCTGTGATCTAGTCTTAATTGCTTCATTTGAGTCTTATGAAATTTTTTTCATAATTTCCTACTACTTTTATTTTGAGGTATGATGGCATCTTATCACTAGGAAGTGGAAAGCCAAGGGATTATAAAAAGGGGTAAATATAAGGATTAGTCCAAGGCATGGACCAAATGACACAATTTCTAGTAACACAACTTGTAGATGCAAAAAGAGCTTCTAACAAAAAGACATTTGCCTCTCAGTGAGGACTGCATATTGAGTTTAAGACTCAAAATTGAAATCTTAACAAGATTGGACTCTATGAGCAGGTAAACTTAAATTTATAACTTAAAGCAATCATTTATTTGCTCAGGAAATGTTTACTAAGTGTCCTCGATGTTCCAGATTCAGTCCTTAGGGAAAAGATGGTAAACATGGCAGAGTTTATAGAACCCAGAATGGTGATGCTGAAATGGTTAGCTGAAATAACTGTACTCATACACCCACACTCCAGTTGGAGTAAACTCTAGGTAACTAGGTAAGGAATAAAAGGCAGATTCTCCTGGGTTCCACTGGCAGATTGACCACATGTAGGTTCCACTTGCTCTTCTGAAGCCAGTGATTTTAGTAAACACTATTGAATCCTAAGAAGGGTGTCATAGCTGTTCTTGTCCCTTCTCCTATGATAAACTATCTTCAACTCTTTCTGAGATATTTTCAACTATACCTTTAAACAAGAATATCTACCCTAAACCATTGATTACCTGGGGTATAGGCACTCTTCCCCCAACTAGCTGTACCTGGAAAGCCTTACCCATCAGGGATAAGGATGTCCTCATAGCCGCAGAGACAGAGCCTCTGCTTTGGTGTTACCTGGCATATATATGTGTATGTGTGTGTGTGTGTGTGTGTGTGTGTGTATAATTATATATATATATATATAATTATACACACACACACACACACACACACACACACACACACACACACACACACACACACATATATATATATATATATATATATATATATATATATATATATATATATATATATATATAATTCTTGCTCCCCCCGCCCCCGGCTATGTGAAGACTTGCTAATTGGTAGGCAGCTGTTGATTACTGGAGGGAGAGGCCTGTCAACAAGCCCAGATGCAATGATCTTTTGTGAGGAGACAGCTGAGGATAGTCAGTCGCAACAGACCCCTCCCTATAAGCTTTTGTTTATGTGCCGTGTATCTATTGATATCTACCATATCACATATTAAAACTGAGAAATGTTTACAATACTTGCTAACTCATCATAAAATAAATACAAAGACCTGAATTTGCATGTTTACATGTAAATAATGTTTTTTATAAATAATATTTTTAAACATTACATTTTCTAAACAAGGAATTGTTTTATGAAAGGAGTGATACTTTTGTATTTTGCAAATCTATTTTACTGTCTAGGTTTATGGAGGACAGGTATATTACCATATTTTTTTCAGCTTCTAATCTATTGTGATATTATATCACATACTGTTTCAGTCTCATCATAAGCACATAGGCCCCTCAACACAGTGAGGATAGCTATATTGGAAATCACTTGCTACCTGTATGTAAGNAAGGAGTGATACTTTTGTATTTTGCAAATCTATTTTACTGTCTAGGTTTATGGAGGACAGGTATATTACCATATTTTTTTCAGCTTCTAATCTATTGTGATATTATATCACATACTGTTTCAGTCTCATCATAAGCACATAGGCCCCTCAACACAGTGAGGATAGCTATATTGGAAATCACTTGCTACCTGTATGTAAGCGAACAAGTAAACAAAGTGGCTTGTTTTTTCAGAAGTAATTGTCGATCTTATTTCATAAAGATTGACTCAAACAGTTTGCTTTGATATATTAATAAGATTTTAATATGATTTCTATTATTTTGACTAATGGATGAATTAACTGAACTTGATAATTTTGACTGATCCATACCATGAACCATAGAAACGGCTTTACTGACTGTTGTCGATGTACAATTAAAACTCCTCTGAAAAATAGCTGTATGGGGTGGTTTGAATAGGGTTGGCCCTTGGGAATTGGCACTGTTAGGAAGGGTTCCGTATTGGAGAAAGTGTGGCCTTGTTAGAGGAAGTATGTTATTATAGGGGCAGGGCATTGAGGTCTCACATATATATAAAAGTCTGTCCAGTAGGAAAAAGTTTCCTTCACAGCAATACCCTAGGACATTGTGTGACTCCATGCAAGTCCTTTATGCTCATTTTTAAATATACACAGTGTCTTAGTTAGGATTTCCATTGCTGTGAAGAGACACCACGACCAAAGCAACTCTAATAAAGTCTAACATAATTAGCCCATTATCATCACGGTGGGAAGCTTGCAGCCAGGCAAACATGGTATTCAAGGAGTTCTACATTTTGATCAGAAGGAAGCTGTCTTTTGCAGGCATCTAGAAGGAGACTGGAAAGCCAAACTGGGCAGAGCTTGAGCACAGAAGACCTCAAAGCCCACCCCCACAGTGACACACTTCTTCCAACAAGGCCACACCTCCTCCAGCAAGGCCACACCTCCTAATAGTGCCACTCCCTGTAGGCCAAGCACTCAAACACATGGATGTATGGGGGTCAAACCTATTGAAACTACCATGCCTAGGAATGATGCTTGCAGAGAATGAGAATAACTGAGATAGCACAGGAAGATGCTTAAAACAAAGTCTAACACACAGTTGGTGTGCCATGTGCTTGCTGATATAAGAGGCATGGATCCCTAGGAACCTGCGGCAGTATCCAGGCTCTTGTATTGCACAAGAAAGAATTATAATGGGAACATGTGGATAAAAATAGAAATTGAGACTACTAACACATGGAAAGTTCTCCCAAGAACAGAAGTGGGCTAGCGAGCTGAGGGTAAAGCCCTCAGATCAGGGGTCCCTGAGGTGAGACAGTATAGAAAGGCAGGGAATCTCAGGAACATGAAAAGGGGCAGGAGAAGAAATGGGAAGTTCCTCTTGCTCTTAGATCTGCCTAAAGCCCTTGGCAGCAGTGAAGCAAGAATTCCAGCACAATTAATAACTGGTGGAGGCCTTTCTCTATTCTTAGCCATGGACCTAAAATTTTATAGGAACTTTCACTAAAATATGCGTTTACAAGGACATATTAAATGCGTTGTGCCGTCTTAATGGGTCCTGGTTTTACCTTATCATAATTTAATTCTACCTCACTGGATCCACCTCAAATATCTCTTTTATTAAGTGGAGGGGGGGTTTCAAGCCACTGAACCTCTACACGTGGATAATGCTAAGACTGTGAGTTGCTTGCTTTCCTGTAGCAGCCATGCACACAGTTGGGAAGATCTTACTTTTCCCCTGCTCTTCCCTGAGAAGTTCAGACCCTCCTGTCACTGGTGTAGTGTACATCTTATTCTCTCATATTAAGGAAGCCTGCATTAAAATATCATTAATTAAAATTACCAACTAGGCTTTGCTAACAACCTAGTGTTAGAATCTTCTTCTGCATTAAAGTTTTGGCCTGAGTAGAGACCCCCAAAACATGTAGGGAACTCCTCAGTCTGTGGCCTGTGTCACTGCTCTCTCACAGCCCTCGGAGGTACATGAACATTTACGGACATTTACATGGCACCTGCTGTTCCCAGATGTGTATATGATGTGCTTTGTTGATCATGACCTGTTCGTCAGATGAAGCCCAAACCCTCCTGTTCTTTACCACATGGCCTGCCCGTGCTTCTTTTGTTGTCTGAAACCCTGGTGGGGGAGTGTTTTCAGTCTGCCAACTGGCCTTTGCCTGTTAATCTTGATGCTGCGTCTCCAGTTCCTATTGTCTTGCTACAGTTTGTATTCTTTTTCATTATTTAGCATATTAAGCGTAACACCATTAAGATGAGCTCATCTTTATGCTTCGAGACATTTGATATCTTGTGTCTCATGTCTTAGGTGTCCCCACCTCGTAGGTAAATATGACATAAAATGTCACCACTACTATGGCTATTGGTGATCTGAGGACGGCTAGGAAGAAAATCTGAGTCACCCTGCAGCTTATTTAGGCAGAGAGTGGTCTCCTCGAGATATTCTAGAGAATGCCTCAAGTATGCCTATCTAGAAAATCTAAAAGATATTTGGTCCTAGTGATATAAATACAGGAGTTATTCCCAATCTTTCATGTTGTGTCTTGGTCAGAACATTTGAAAATAATCTTTTTTTTTTAATTGGTTACTTTGAAATCTAATTTCATGCTAAATTGCATACTTTATTCTTTCATTCTGTTCTAAATCAATAGAAAAAAGTGGGTGAGGGAGGGGACTTATGAGCCCTTCTGTAGACATGCCCAACAAATCCCACCAAAATAAGAAAACCAAAGTGAGATAACCATTCTCAACTGTACCTACGAAGTTTCTGTAGCTTCATTTTACCAACCTCAGGTTGAATATTAAACAAAACAAAACAAAAAACCTACCTCATTTTTTTTACCTGCAGTCAAGAAATCTGGGATTCCATTTCATGGGTTCTTATGCTTTCTTATACAATGAAACAGAAAGGCACTTCTTGGAAACTTGTTGACTGGCCTCAAACAACAAAGGTTTTTCCCCAAAGGCAATGGTTATACATGAAAAAGGAAAGAGAATGGACCTGTGTGCTCACTCAGGCCCTGGTCCACAGTATCTAGACAAACATGAACCCAAGTTTAGGAATTAATGGCACATTGGAAACAGCTTGGCAAGAACTCAGCAAGCTGCCAAATGATGATCAGCTAATTAGGAGAATATCCTTTTCTTCTGTTGTTGTTTTTATTCCAAAAACCTTTTTTTTCCCATGAGAAAATGTTTACATTCTAGTCTACAATCTTCAACACGATTGGAATCTCATATCAGTGAAGTGTCAGCCTGTAATTATATAAACCAGAGCAAAAGTTTGAAGACTTTAGCCAGCAGCCTACCTACCAAAAGGCACCCTTATAAACCAAGTAACATTTTCATGTTGAGTTCTTATAATAAAATGTTTATTTATTAAAAAGCCAAAGAATGTTTTTGTAGTTTAGAATGTACAACTCCATGCAGCTGCTGGGTCAGGGGTGTCAGATAGTATCTTTCCTGCTTGTGCAAATATTTGCCCTCTTATGAAAGATATTGTGGTCTTTAGACATCCAAGATGTACTTCAAGGAAACATGCTGGCTCTTGTTTTATTTTTCAAAACAACAACAGACATTGGACTGAGTAAAAAACAGGAGTGTAGATCCTCAAAACCATGAATAGGCAAGAATAGCAGTTCTAATCTTATCTTCGGCCAAAAGTCAGAAGTGCCATTGGTCCCATCCTGGCTGGAGGCAGATCTCATTCTGACTGAAACTCTGATCGCTTCTGGAGAACAGCTCTAGACTGGACCCATAGATCTTCATTGTTGAAATGGTCTACACATTAAATGATTTTAGGGTATCAAATCTTGAAGTAGGATGTTACTGGGATTAGCAGGCTTGCAGACGATGAATAGACCTTCACTTATGATCCACTTTGGATTCTACCTCGTTCCCCTCGAAATACTAGAAAGCAAAGCTTCACAACTGCCTCTCCTTAGGACTTAAAGTCACTCATGAAGAGGTGTTGTCAGGGCTCTGTCTCCAGGTAGAGACATGACATTCTGATGTGCTCCAAAAATTAGAACATCACATGGTTTTGACTCCTCCCCATTTGGTTCTGTCAACCACCTTTCTAGATCATCATCTCCCGGGAAGTCTGGCTTACCTACAGCCATGTTAAGGAAATGGGAAGAATCATTATCCCCTTAATAAGACAATGGACTTTCCCTTCCAGAATCACCTGAGTTCAGTGTAGTCATTTACAGACCCAACATGTATAGCCCTTCTAAGCATGCCCACTTTTCTGAGTTACTCAGAAAAGCATAACTTTTCTTCTCTATGTCTCTTCCAAAGTTTGGGCTTCTTCATTCTTTCTCTTAAGCTACCCATGTCCCCTTCTGCCATGTGACTGCTTAAAAATGACAGAGCTTTCTCTCTTCCTTTTCTTCATTTTTCTTTCAGTGGCAGTAAAGATTTTTCAATTTGCCTGCCCTGAAGTTCTACTAAAATATCCCTGGAGATTCCTACTGAGTCCATTTAAAAAATATTTTATTAATGAGAATAAGAACCCATGAAATGGAATCCCAGATTTCTTAGTAACATATGACGTACAGTGTGGAAGTTCCCCCTAATTTTCATTAATAATTTATTTAGTTATTTTTTTATCGCCAACCAACCATCTAAAAAGATTTCGGAATTAGTTTTCAAGATTGTATACAATGAAATATAACTAAATAAATCTCATATTAGTTGAGAACATGTCAGAAGGGAAGGTTATAAGGAAATATAACCCCTAAAAGCCAGTATCTTAGATAATCACAAATTCTCCTCATGGGAGTGACTTCAGTGACTTGGACTTTGCCCATTGTATGTCTTAGAATATGATGTTGAGAAATCATAGGAATTCAGCATCCTCTTCTCCCTCAACCCAATAATATCCTCACCTCAGAGAGTCAAAGAACCTCAGTCCTTGTGAGTCAAACGGCGTGACTTTGTACCATTTGCAGAGCTGCAAGCTTTACCAGGGGATGGGATAGGATTGAGAAGAGGCTGTGAGATTTTTAATTATAAGCATTTATTTCTCATCTCTACAAAGACGATGTGCCAAGACTGTGCCGTAAAATAATGAACATTCTCTATTTCCCACTCCACTCTACTCCTCTACCTGTTTCCTACAGACTTTAGAACAATTTCTCGCTACCTACAAAATTTAGAACTATTTCTTGGTACCTACACAGTAAAGGTATTGCTGTAAAGAAGGATATGGAAGAAAATATTTAGAGGAAGTCAGAAAATAATAATTGTTATAAGGATGCAGAGTTTCCATTTTCTGTGGAGATAGAGAAAACAACTAGAAAGAGTCTTGAAATTTTTCAGTGATTTAAGTATACCCATGAACACTGTTCAAATTTATAAAAGGTATTATTCTCAGATCTTTGTAACTCTTACAAAGTCAAAATTCTTAAATTTCTGTTTTTATTGGTAGGATTACTTTGTTGAAGCCTGGAAGTGCTTTTCATTTTTTTTTCAACTTTTATTAGATATTTTCTTCATTTACATTTCAAGTGTTATCCTGAAAGTTCCCTATACCCTCCCCCCTCCCGGCCCTGCTCCCCTACCCATCTGCTCCCACTTCTTGGCCCTGGCGTTCCCCTGTATTGGGGCATATAAAGTCTGCATGACCAAGGGGCCTTTCTTCCCACTGATGGCCAACTAGGCCATCCTCTTCTATATATGCAGCTAGAGACATGAGCTCAGGGGTACTAGTTAGTTCATGGTTATTCTTCCACCTAGAGGGTTGAAGACCCCTTCNCCAGTTTCTGGCTATTATGAATAAGGCTGCTATAAACATAGTGGAACATGTGTCCTTATTACCAGATGGAATATCTTCTGGATATATGCCCAGTAGAGGTATTGCAGGATCTTCCGGTAGTACTATGTCCAATTTTCTGAGGAACCGCCAGACTGATTTCCAGAGTGGTTGAGCTTTTCATGTTTTAAGTTGAGGAATGAGAGTGTTTTGGGTTTGTTTGGCTGGTTTTGTTTGGTTTTGCATTGTTTTGTTGCCGAACAAATGCTCTACTATTTCTAACCCTAACCTATAGCCCCGGCTGTCCTTGAACTTGTAATCCTCCTTCCTTAGCTCATTTGATTCTTTGGTACTTGCTTACCTGCATGGGGTACATCAGAACCCCCCCAAATAAAAGGCCTCATATAGGTCACGCTGGTCTAGAACTCACTCTACAGTCAAACATGACCTTAAATGCCTGACTACCCTACCACTACCTTCCCTTTTGCTGGTACTTCAGGTATGTACCACCGTACCTGGCCTGGCAGTTCTGATATTGAATTAAATATTTATTATTAGTTGGTTTATCTGTGGGAAAGGGCAGAGACACAGATCCGACTGCTCACCCTCAGCATCCTGAGGAGATTCCTAAATTTTGTAGGAACCTGAATGCGGGCCAAGCCTGAGTCTGTGATTTCAAAACAAGAAAGAATTCCAAGCCTGTTTGAAGAAGAATTGGATATTTTATTAATGTTATTTAATATGGATTTAAAGCATGAGTACTGGGAGAAAGCAAGCAAGCCAGAAAGGAAGAAATACAGAAAGACAGAGGAAAAAAAAAAGAAAGGAAGGAAGACAGAAAGAAAGACAGACAGACATGCAAGTATGGGTGTGTGCTCCTCAAAGGAGAGTCACAGGAAGCAAGACATACCAAATAAGGTGTGGTCTCCCCACTAGTTATCTTAGCCATAAATACCTTTTTCATGGCTCTCAGGTTCATTCAAAAGGTTGCTAAGAAACCTTTTCCCTGTTTTCTCTCTGCTGTGATAAGTGAGGCTATGGGGAGGCTCTGAAGAGAGCTCTTGGGGCTCTAAGCTGATAAGATAAAACTAGAAGTTGCTAGCCTTTTACGAGGGATGTGGTGTGTGTCATGTCTCTACAAACAGGGTTTCTGCTGAGAAGCCTAGAAAATTTTAGGTTTGTGCTTGGGAAAACAGAAAGGCCCCTGGGAATTGTTAATAGTGCTAAGAATTCTTGTTTCTCTGTTGTCAAGAGCCTTCGACCAACCCCTGGGTGAAAGGTTCATTTCTTTTCTCAGGTCTCCCCAGATTGCTGTCTTTCTACCTCAAATCCACCCTATTATATTAAAATTTAAAAAATTAAAACAAATTGCAAGCTGGTACAACCACTCTGGAAATCAGTCTGGCGGTTTCTCAGAAAACTGGACATAGTACTACCAGAAGATCCAGCAATACCTCTCCTGGGCATATACCCAGAAGATATTCCAACTGGTAACAAGGACACATGCTCCATTATGTTCATAGCAGCCTTATTTATAATAGCCAGAAGCTGGAAAGAACCCAGATGTCCCTCAACAGAGGAATGGATACAGAAAATGTGGTACATTTACACAATGGAGTGAGTACTACACAGCTATTAAAAACAATGAATTTATGAAATTCTTGAGTAAATGGATGTATCTGGAGGATATCATCCTGAGTGAGGTAACCCAATCACAAAAGAAGTCACTTAATATGCACTCACTGATAAGCGGATATTAGCCCAGAAATCTAGAATACCCAAGATACAAGTTCCAAAACATAAGAAAATCAAGAAAGATCAACGTGTGGATACTTCACTCCTCCCTAGAATAGGGATTAAAATATACATGGAAGGATGTGCAGAGACAAAGCTTGGAGCTAAAATGAAAGGATGGACTATCCAGAGAGTGCCCCACCCAGGTGGTCCATCACATAATTAGCCACCAAACGTAGACACTACTGCATACACCAGCAGGACATTGCTGAAAGAACCCTGATATAGCTGTCTCCTGGGAAGCTTTGACAGTTCCTGACAAACGCAGAAGTGGATGCTCACAATCATCTATAGGGCAGTACACAGGGTCCCCAATGTAGGAGCTAGAGAGAGTTCCCAAGAGCTGTAGGGGTCTGCAACCCTATAGATGGAACAACAATATGAACTAATCAGAACCCCCAGAGCTCATGTCTCTAGCTGTATATGTATTAGAAGATGGCCTAGTTGGCCATTATTCAGGAAGAAAGGCCCTTGGTCTAGCAATGTTTATAGGCCCCAGTACAGGGGAATGCCAGGGCCAAGTAGCGGGAGAGGGAGGGTATGGGAGCAGGGCAGGGGGAGGATATAGGGGACTTTTGGATAACACTTGAAATGTAAATGAAGAAACTCTCTAATAATAAATTTAAAAAAAGAAAAAAAATTAAAACAATATACAATCTTCAGACAATATTTGATGGCAAGTTTCCATTTCCGGTTATGTTAGACCAATTGCAATAACTGGTGAATCCAGTATGAACTCTAAATAACCACAAAAACATAAAATAAAATAATGAAGCCCATTTAAAAGTAATAAAAAGTATATGAAAGGTGAAAATACTCAATTTTGTTTGTCTTTGTTTTATGTAGACAACGTCTTGCTCTATAGTCCTGGCTGGCCTGAAACTTGCTATTTAGAACAAGTTGACTTCAAACTTGTGTCTATCCTCCTGTCTCTGCCTCCAGGATACTGGAATAACAGACACATACTTCCACTCCTGGATAGTTTTTAGAAGAAGGATATGACAATGGATAATTGCTCCTTTTGGTTTTTTTGAGGCACAGTCTCACTATGCAGCCATAGCTGGCCTGGAACTCACAGAGATCTGCTTGCCTCTGCCTGCAGAGTGCTGGAATTAAAAGTATGTGCCACCGCACCCAGAATCTCCTTTTAATGAGACTACTGGAACTGAAATATAAAATGGTTCCAGCAAGATAGCTGAGCAAATAAATGCACTTGTCATGCCAACCTGACAACCTGAGTCTGTGTAAGGGCCAAAGATATCTTACTATGATAATTAAACTCTATTATACTAAGGAAATGTATTTTTGTTTTAATCCCGGGTGTGGGATATGGGGCTCCTTCAGTTTGTCCTATGATTAACTATGATTGTCTCATGCTCTAAGAGGCTCATGATTTTTGCCAACTGCAGATAGTTTAATTCTGGGGACTCTGCAGAGGATGTGAATGCCAGAAATCCAAGAAAGCCGGAGGCTCTCCAAAGAAGGAGGCGGCTGCTTCTGGTTGCTGTTGTTGCAGTTTGACAAGAAGTTGGAGATATCCTGACAGCAAAGATTGGCCTGGCCCCAAGAAACACAAAGTCCCTAATTAGCAGGAAGTAGTTTAAAGAGGACTATGCCCCACTTTCCCTCTAACCTTCTTACTTTCCTACCTAGTTTTGTAGGGTTGGAAGAAATTAGGGTGGAATCAGGGTTGAAAGGGAGATAGAAGTATAAGAACCCAATAAAACAGTAAAAACCAAAACAGAAAAACAAAAACAAACAAGCAAATAAACCACCAGCAGTAGCCAGTAAGCCCTCCTTGCCCAAGGACAGCTAACTTCCTGGAATGCTGGGAGCTGCAATTCTTATGAGATAAGAAGCCAAAGGTTTCACTCCCTGAACAAGTTTGTTTGACCCAACCACACAGGGTGTGCTTGACTGGTTATAGTGGGGAGGTACACATGCAGGATTTTTGCTTGCCCCTGATGGGAAATAAGGTGGCCTTATGTTTTTGCCTTTTTAAGCCTCTGAAAAATGTGACTTGTTACCCACTTTTGGGAAACTCTAGAGTGGTCCTGGCCATTGTCCATCATCCTGACTTGTATTTAATTCAAGCTTGCTTCAGATTGGCTCAAAATTTGTGGAACTCTTCTTTTTCTTAACAGTCTCAGGTTTAACAATTGATCCTCACAAGACCTAGTAGAAGGAAATAGCTGGCTTCTGAAAGTTGTCCTCTGTCCTCCATATGTGGGCTGCGGTGTGTGTGCCCACACTCACACACACATTATACATGTAAACAACTTCTTATAATTTTAGATAAACTATCACATGCTAGAGAGATGGTTCAGTGATTATGATTAGTGGCCACTTTTCAAGGAGACCCTGTGGTGTCCCTATGACACTGGCCCCATAAAGAAGCTGGAAGTGAGAGCACAGACAGCCAGCGTAAACCAAAGCTCTCTAAGGGCCTCTCTTAAGTGTAACTTCGACTGAGAAAAGCACACAAACAGGACTGCATAGCCTGATGAATTTACTCATGTAAATACCACCAAAATCAAGACTGAAGGCATCCTGGCTCCCCTAAACATTTCCTCTCCCTTTGAGGACATTCTCCTCGTCTGTCACTGCAGGTGAACTTACCTATGCGTCCCCATTTTCATGAATTTCCCTCTTGCTACCTCTCAGTCTTTTGTTCTGATCTTGTTCATTGAGGACTTGAATTGGCCCCTCTGTCAAGGTTTCCATGGCAAAGCACAAAGACTTGGGGCAAGGAGAACAGACTAACTGATTTATAAAACAGAGGCATAGAACAAAAGGCACCAATAAACAGGAGAACACAGTCCTTTCCTAGGCATGCCTTGGCCACCAGCCATAGAGAAAATCTCTTGTGCACTGTATAAAAAAGCATCACCTGTCCAAAAACAATAAATAAATAAATAAATAAATAAATAAATAAATAAATAAATAAATAAATAAATACCTATGGCCAATGAGCATGAGCTGAGGCAGGAAATAGAAAGTGGACGTTCTAGGGCAGAGAGAGAGAGAAAGAGAGAGAGAGAGAGAGAGAGAATTGTGGGAAAAAAGCCAAACACAGAAGATTCACCCTGAACTCTGAAGAAGAGACAGACACATAAATGTAAAAAGAGGAAGAATGTAGACTAGAACAAGCTGGATTATTGAGATATGAGTTAGTCGAGAAACAGAGCCAAATTTATAGCCTGAGCTATAAATGAAATACTAAATGCTGGGAATAAAGTGGCTGGGTTAAAAGCTCACAGTTAGAACCCATTAGTCCTTTGTTTGTTTCACAGCATGGTCTCATTATGTCCTGGCTGTCCTGGAACACAGTATATAGACCAGGCTGGCCTCAAACTCACATAAATCCATCTGCCTCTGCCTTCTGAGGGCTGGTATTAAAGGTTGGTGCCTTTATGCCCAGCAACTACTAACTAGTTTTTCTGGAATGAAACAATCACCCTTTCCCACTAAAACTCCAGTTTGTCCAACAAGCATACCAGCAGCCCCAGAGTCAGCCTAGATAACCTCTGAGAGGACTTTTCTCTGGCTTTACAGACTTCTCAGAGGAGTTCAGAGTTCTTAGGGGAGGACGGGAGTGGCATTCCCCAACAGCAGCACTAGAAGCCGGCTGCAACCCATGGCCTGTCCCTGCCAGCTGCAGAACATGCTAATGATAATAGCATTGGCCTTGAACACAGCATCACTGATGAGGAGGCTGTGGGTGAGGAAATGTAGCAAGCTCTGAAGATAAGTTAATTAATTACTGCGGTTATGGTAACATCAAAAGCCAGCAGCATGAAGGGCTCTTTGATCTCCAGTTCAACACCCTTTCAAGTTTCTCCCTTCGGCCTGCCCTGAAAGTTCTTGCTTCTTTGCTGTCTTGAGTTCTTTGAGAATCCTGATAAACACCACGGTCTCTCCAAAGACACCCACCCACTCAGCGATGAATTCAGAGTGGCTGAAGTGTCATCCTAAGTACACAGTCAGCTCCGTGATGCCCTGCTAAAGCCTCACACTCCCAGCCATGCTAACTGGAATCAGGTCTTCTCCTTGATGAAGAGTTTGGATACCAAGCAACCTGAACAAGTGGCGTCATTAACCAGAGACAAACACACACACATACACACATACACACATACACACATACACACATACACACATACACACATACACACATACACACAAAGAGTTTAAAAGGTCTATAACCACAGAATGAACACATTGCTAGGCATTCTAATTCTGGAATCTGTACTATAAATCCACAAAAATGGGTACACCAGGGCTCCGCCAAACCAACCAGGCATAACGAAAGAAACCATCAGAGTATGACTCCCAAAAAGCCAGAGACAGAAACAACCCCATTAAACTCAAGAAGGCAAGCTAGAACCAGAATAGGACACGGAAGAGGTTGTGCTGAGATTAAGAAGTGTCATATTATTTAAGGAGGTGATGGCTACTAGGGTGTTCCCTTTATACATTGCCTCTGAACTTCTCATGAGATCATATTTCACAAGTTTGAGAGAGAGAGAAAGAGAGAGAGAGAGAGCTTTGAAGAAAAGACCAAAGGTTCTAACACTAACTAGGGAAAACCTGGGGGTTCCATAAAGAATTTAAAAAAAAAAAAAAGCAAGAGTCGGTTCAGTTGCTGAGCCTAAAAAAGCTTCAAGTCCAGCCCAAGCCGGCAAGCTGTCAGACAGAGTGAGCAGAACCAAAACCCAGGCAGGAGATTCATGCCTTGCAGAACAGGAACCAGCCCATGTTTCCTTCACCCACTCAGCTCACTGGGTGTCCTGAGTGTGTTCTCAGCAGGAAACCTGAACGCAGCTGTGGCTAAAACCCTGTCAGAAGCAACAGTCTCCCTGCCAGAGATGAATCGATCGATGCAGGACCTGCGCTTCTGACCAGAGGTGGGCTGAACCACCGAGGCACTCCATTCTCTGTGTGTGGCAGCAGGAGACGCTTTCCAATTATTCTGTGGCTCAGGCTGTGGTTTGTTCTTTCAGAACCTCCAACTGAGCTCGGTGGTACTGCAGATGAAACAAATTCAATTAACACTACTTGCCCAAAAGTCTGGGTTCCTGGATCCCGAGCAGCAGAGATGGAGAGACAGGTGTGTTCTCCCAGGACAGGGGTGTACTGGGGAATTTTGCTAGACTGACCTCTGCTGTACAGAATCAACAAAGCTCTTTGTGTGCCCTTTTCTTTCAATGACCTAATTAGAGATCCTGAAATGCCCTAACAGAACCAGAACATGCTTTAATCTGCAGAAAGGAACCGTCCTAATGTGTATAATCCTCACTGAGGTGAGGTAACTGCTGCTCTCGGCACTTTCTAGATAAAAGAAACTGGGGCAAAAATTTTAGACGCCTTGTCTAAGGTCACATAGCCAAATTAGAGTTGGCGTTAATTTCAGTATGGAACTGTCCCTCTGCAACGCCCTACCCTTCTCTGCACTGAGTATGTACGTGGGGTTGGTGAGACAGGAGAGGACCCGTGCCCTGCCACAGGGTGGTAACTAAAATTTCTTCCCAGCCACTCTAGCCTAAAAGACTTAAAATCCCTTGGCTGGCTCCTAATGTGTCAGAAATTCACATAACGACCACAGAAGTCTGGCCTCGGCTCTGTTATGGTCTGTTTACTCTATACTTTCTCTGCCCGCACAATCACCAGACCTAAGGTAAATGCCACCGCTTTATGACTAGTACCTCACCTGCCCTTAAGCAGGACCCGGGCCCTGAGAGTTAAGCAGATTTGGGGGATTCCTTGAGTCTGCACCCTGGAATGTCTTTTCCATCATCTGCCTAGTAAATGTTTGCTTATTGTAAAGGAACCAGCTACCCAGGCAGAGCCTCTCACTTTTCAGTTACTAAGGACCGAGCAGGGAGGGACTAGGCTCTGTCTGTGGGATCTGAAACTATCCAAAGTTTACTTTGAAAAACAAGTCAAAAGGGGAAGACAAGAAAATTTTCCATGAGATAGAGCATAAAGAGGTCACTCTGTCTCCTGGGTGGTTGTGCACAAGCAAGCCTTGGTGTCCATGAGATGATCAGAGGACAACTACTCTGAAGGGTAGAGGTCCATTCTCTCCTCAGGTCACCAGGCTTAGCTGCAAGCACCTTTACCTATTAAGCCATCTTGCTGGCCCTCAATCAAATATTCTTGACAGAAAAAGAAAAAAAAAATCCTAATTAATCAAGCCTTTAAACCTGTCAATCTGTAGGCATATGGGGGTTACAAAAACATGTCACGAAGACTACAGAAGTAGAATCAATTAGAAGCTGACTCCTGAAATAGAATAACTAAGCTGACCTTAAAAGAAAAACACAGCCTGAATGGAGATGAAGGGGAAACAGTTCATTGATTTAAAACAAACTAACAAAAAACCTTAAACATATCAATCAAGTGCAACTACAGACCTGACTTAGGAAAGAGGTTTTTAAGGTGATACTTTGGGGACAATGGGACAAAATGCACATGATTCAGGTATCACATGGCATTAGAAACAAGTTGCTAACTTTGTTCATTACGACCATAGCTTTGCAGCTATGCCTTTCACAAAGCTCTTACCAGTTAGATGTAGATTATAAACTATGAATGAATGGAATGATACTGCATCTGGAACTTACCTTAAATTTCTCCTACTGGAAAAATAGTTGGAGAGGTAGATAACCCGGAATGGTAAAGGGGAGGGGGATTGCAGTATACTTCACTGTATGTATATTTGAAATTTTTTATAGAAAATAGATTGCATGGTAAATATGCTAGTGGGTTAATGCAGAAGGTATAGAGAGAACAAAGAAGAGGTTCCTAACTAACATAAACCAACAGGCATGAGGCCTTCTAACACTACGTTGAGCTGTGGTCAGCATACACAGAAGGCAGCTCATTTGTCTAAGAGGCTTTCAGCAAAGCATGACAAACAGAAATTCTGAGGGAGAGCTACTGACTGGATCGCTCTACCACCCATTGAAGGCTTAATTATGTAAAAGCCTCAGGTGGGCTGAGAAGCTCTGGACAAGAGAGTTGACTTCACCGAGGTATGATACCTATGGGCCGTTAAGTTCTGAGCTTTTATGACTAGAGGATCAACATACTTCTTGGAGTGGAAGCTTCCTCTTCGAGACTGCACTGCAGGCAGACTCTTCAATCCCAACCCTTACCACTCTGTAAATCTCCAAGCTCACAGCACCACATCTACAGAGAAACTGTGGTCCCTCAGTTGTTCTGAGCAAAGGAACAATTCTGCCTCCAGAAGTGACTGGGTTTTCTTTTATTTTTCACACCATCTCCATCAATCCCAACCTAGCACCCATTAAAGTAGTGATAGCAGCTAATGCTGAGTATCATGGTGGCCATGGAAGACACAGAGAAATAGAATATACTCCCTACTCTCAGGGGAAGACAAGTCATTGACACAGTGAAATAAGGGCTTTTAAAAATGAAGTAACACACTGCTATATAACTGGAACCATGAGCTGAGCCCTGCATCCCTAGAGGAACGTCTGAGGATTTGTGTACACAATGGCTTGTGAGAGAAGGAGGTGAGCCGGAAACATGCGTGGAGAAGCAAGGGCTTTAGCGGGTGAGGGTAGCTAAGGGATAAAGGAAACGGACTGAGGGTTCAGGGGCTCGTCACAGCAGAAGGAAATGTGTTAGCAGAAAAATGGGGTCCCCTAGGGCCTTCCCTGGCCATCGAATCTCACCTAAATTCCACTGCCATACTGGTGTGATAAAGGGAAGGCTGGGAGAGCATGTTTATAGGCAGAGGAGCCCTGCACAGACAGCAGATTTTTACAGATACAGATGGAAAGGGACTTGAGAGGGGGCTCAAATACATCACTCTATCTTTAGCCACCACACAATCAGAATTGTAAGAAAAATCCCACCCTCTCGATTGCAAGCTGGTACAACCACTCCGGAAATCAGTCTGGTGGTTCCTCAGAAAATTCGACATAGTACTACCGGAATATCCAGCAATACCTCTCCTGGGCATATATCCAGAAGATGTTCCAACTGGTAATAAGGACACATGCTCCACTATGTTCATAGCAGCCTTCTTTATAATAGCCAGAAGCTGGAAAGAACCCAGATGTCCCTCAATAGAAGAATGGATACAGAAAATGTGGTACATTTACACAATGGAGTACTACATAGCTGTTAAAAATAATGAATTTATGGAAATCTTAGGCAAATGGACGGATCTGGAGGATATCATCCTGAGTGAGGTAACCTAATCACAAAAGAACACACATGATATGGACTCACTGATAAATGGATATTAGCCCAGAAATTTAGAATACCCAAGATACAATTTGCAAAATACATGAAACTCAAGAAAAAGGAAGATCAAAGTGTGGATACTTTGTTCCTTCTTAGAATGGGGAACAAAATACCCATGGAAGGAGTTACAGAGACAAAGTTCAGAGCTGAGATGGAAGTAAGGACCATCCAGAGATTGCCTCACACGGGGATCCATCCCATAAACAACCACCAAACCCAGACACTGTCACGTATGCCAGCAAGATTTTGCTGACAGGACCCTGATATAGCTGTCTCTTGTGAGGCTATGCCAGTGCCTTGCAAATATAGAAGTGGATGCTCACAGTCAGCTATTGGATGGAACATAGCTCCCCCAATGGAGGAGATAGAGAAAGTACCCAAGGAGCTAAAGGGGTCTGCAACCCTATAGGAGGAACAACAATATGAACTAATCAGAACCCCCAGAGCTTATGTCTCTAGTTCTATATGTAGTAGAGGATGGCCTAGTCAGCCATCAGTAGGAGGAGGGGCCCTTGGTCTTGAGAAGATCATATGCCCCAGTACAGGGGAATGCCAGGGCCAGGAAGCAGGAGTGGGTGGATTGGGGAGCAGAGTGGGGGGAGGGTATAGGCGACTTTCAGAGAGGAAACTAGTAAAGGGGATAGCATTGGAAATGTAAAAGAAGAAAATATCTAATAAAAAAATTTTTTAATTAAAAAAAAGAAAGAGTAGAAGAAGAGGAACCATAATCAGAATATATTATGTGAGAAAAGAACCTATTTTCAATAAAAGGAAAATTTTTTTTAAAATCCCACCCCCTCTATCAACATGGCAAGAGACCCAAATAGAAAGATTCGATCAAAATGTGCTTAGATTTTGTCTTTGTGATGAAAATGAGACTGAGAAGGGGCCACGACCTTGTCCTTGCTCTCAATGGCTGAGAGAAGTCACGCTAGACTCTGTCACAGATTCCATGGAATCAGACTCCCCCGTGGCACTCCTAACCCAGAAATGAGCAGGGAAACCTCAAGAAAGGCTTTCACTGAAAGAGCAAACTCCTCGTTCTACACTCTCCCCTCTCACTACTACGCTTGACTAGAATAAAAACAATTAAAAGTTATCTCCTCTACCCCTGAAGAGTTTAGGAGCATGGCATGTGCCCTCCTAAAGAAAGCTTTAGTAGAAAGCAAGTTTACACAGAAAGCCCAGAACTTTCAACTTAGCAGCATGACCAGGCCTCAAGAATAGAACAGATACAGAAGTCATCAGGAACCACGCCCCTTTCTTTCCCCCTCCCTCCCTTCTATCCCGCTCCTCTCCACCCTGCATCTCTGCCCTGCAATTGTCTCTTCCGTGTCATTCTCTAAATATCAGTTTCCTATGTAAATACACACAAACATGAGGCAAATATGGTTGTTCAACTTATTATTGTTTAAAAAGTTGTAATGACTTTTTGAACATTTTTTATAAGTTTGTTTAATGGATTGCTGCATTTGATTAGATTTTTATACCTGTTGTTGCTTTTAATCTGATATAGTTTGCTGTTCAAAAATTCATGAAGAAAGTTCTCTAAGAGATCTTAGATCTCTAAAAAGGGGTTTTTCTTTTGTTTTAATAAGCTTTTGGGGAATGGTGGGTAATTTTTGACACCCTGCCAAAACTCAGCAGGTAGCTGCTTCGTAAAGCTGGCTTGCTCTGTGAATCTGAAATCACAGACTTCTTCATTCTGTTCTAGTGAGACATACTTCTCTACCTTATATTTCAAACATATCTTTCAACTATGTAATTGTCTTCCATGTTGGTTATGTATTGTATTTTCTTGTATGGCAGATTCTGTAAACCACACTTGTTAATATGAGCACTGATCCCATCAGAAAAGGCTCCATGTGTTGCAGAGCCATCAAATTCACAGTTGAAAATACAAGTTTTTCAAACTCTTGGCTTTCAGGGCAAGGGATAAGCCTCTATGGTAAGAGAGCTTGCACAGCATGCCTGGGGTTTGTGTCTGCAAAGACTGACTGCTTAGAACTAGGATACTGTAGAGAGACCAAACTGCTGAAGGTCCAGAGTCTAATTACCCTGTCTTAGGCTTGCTCTTGCCCTTCCTGCCCACTTCTGTGTCAGGACTAACATGCTGTGACTAATATAAAAACCTTTAGAATCTGTTATCAGACCACTAGCTTCCACTAACCCAAAACCTAAAGCTGTCATCAGATAGCATCTTAGGTATAACCGCCTTCGGATGTACCCACCAACGTCTTTTAAGCTTCCCTTGATTTGTGGCTTTCTTTGTCCTGTAAGTCTATTAAACCGCTTCCATATTGGAACATGGAAATTGGGTCAAATCTGAATCTAGGCTCCTGGGTTGTGGTCACTCAAAATGGCAACAGAATAAACTATCTCTTACTCGCTTTCAGATGAAAGCTGTGGGGGTTTTTTTGTGTGTGTCAACAGATCCCACCCTAGAGGAGAGATATAAAATGAAGGGTTTTTTCCTGCACTCTCTGTCTCTCTGGCTATACAGTCATGGGCTCCCTCCTTTCTTTCAGATCTACCAAACATATGTCCCATGCTCTGCATGGTGCCTCTCTCTCCCACTCCACAGCCGTATCATGCTATCTCTGGTGGTGACATCGGCCCTTCTTAGGCTCTTCCACCTCAGCACCTGTGAGAACCAAGGTTCCTGTGACTTCCAGGTGCCATGCACGGAACAGTGACAACCTAACAAGGTGCTTCTCCCAGCCTGCAGCTCTGACTTCTAACTGCTTTAACTCCCCCCACACAGTGCAGACTGGCCTCAAACTTGCTGTGTTACCGCCTCCTTCTCCTGAGTGATTACAGGAAGGCACCACCATGCCTGGGAGGAGGAGGATTTGTGATGAAGTGTGACCTGGCATGGTGTCACATACCTGAATCTCAACATCTGGTGGGCTGATGTGTAAGGTCGCTGATCCTGAGGTTGATGCAAGCCTGGACTACATATTAAAACCATAAGAAGGAAGGAAGGAAGGAAGGAAGGAAGGAAGGAAGGAAGGAAGGAAGGAAGGAAGGAAGGAAGGAAGGACTTATCGATTCACTAAACTGAATTCCTCTGTTCACACTAGAAATTAAAGTATAGACTTTGTTAAACTATAAACATCTTTTTTATGTAGTAACCAGCTAGAGAACTTCTAACTGTAGTTGTCCCAGCATGAATGAAGAGATGCTTAAAAGATACCATGTCCCTCCCTTTGACTGTCAGACTCTTACTATCAGGCTATTAAAACAATGGTCTCTAAAAAACTGGAATTTCCCTAGGTTTCTTCTTCTGGGAGAAGGAAAAGACTGAAGCCTGGTGACAGCCAGAAGAGGAACTTGCCTCCCAGGACGATACTTCACACAGTTCTGAAAATATATCAGATTTCCTTATAGCCCAGACAACAGTGATGGGAACCCTCCGCTGACCAGAAGCCTGAATCTCATGTTAGGACCCAAAGGGTGGACTTGGGTTGCGTTGTGGCACTGCTAGCCCTTCTTGTTCTCCTTTCCAATGTAGCTAGTGACATTGAAGACATAGTCTCTGCCTTTGACTGTCAATCAGCTTGTCTGTTTAATTGGCCTAATGAGGGTAAATGGCTGAGCCTCACTTGTAGGACAACAGAACCCTAGCCCTGAACCTAAGACCTCTAACAAAAATAAAAACAACAAAAAAAGAGACAAAGAATAACATTGTAAGAAATCTTGCTATGGAGTCTGCAATGTGTCGGGTGTGTCCCATGGTACACCCTTTTGCATCAACAGCTTCACTTGCAAATGTCCACTGCAATGAGTCATTGGTGTGTTCCAGGCCTCTGGCTCCGGCTGCACTGTCAGTACTGGATCCTCTCCCAGGTTCCTCTCAGACGCTGTGCTGTTGCCCTGTGTCAAGGAGATCCTACAGCTTTGGTCCTACAGGACCAGCTGCTTTACAAACTCCAGAAGGTTATAGATGGGGTAGATGGTAGGGTGGACCAACTCAAGGCCCTGGGTCTGAGCCTTAGTGGTGGCTCTGTTGTTCTGTCTACCAGCTTTCCTTTGCCTGGGTCACCTGCTCTCCCACTTTGCCCAAGAGAGGAGCAGGGCCAGCTCTCTGGCTTGTGGTATCCAACAAGAACTCACACCCTCCAGCCAGCTACACCACCAGAGTCAACTCTACTGTCCTGCCAGGTGAGGAGATTCTTCATTTTTATTCTGCACCGTACCAGTATCTCTTTAATTCTTTAGTTCCTTCTGTGTTTTAATACTAAAAAATCAAATGTGAAAGACAACTCACTCAGATGTGCCAGCAGGAAATGAGAGAAGACAGAAATTCACAGTCTCCTGATATATTTAGGGTATAAAACAAAACTAAACACAAAACCACTCGTCTATTTTTCTATCTTGATAGCAGGAGAGATAGATTCACATATGGAATTGATACCCTTCGAGAGACGAAAGAATAATGTAATAGTGATTAATTGCTACTCGGAATTCACTGAAAATTAGTCTGATGGGTTTAAGCTCTCCCATCACAAAACACTGGAATAAACCGCCAATGAAATCACCCACTTTCTGAAAGTAAATCTAAATCGATTCAAAGAGTTAGATTGCCCCGTGGGGGCTGATGGGAGGGCAGGTAGCGAGCAGTAGTGGGGCTTCACTTGCAGGAAGCGACAGAGTAGCTAACTGTTCAGTCACATTCACATGTCTCAGAAAAGCTGGAGAACCCAATAAACCCTTACCTCAATAGGACCCAGACTGAAGGTTAGAACAGAGGCTAACTAATGATCGGGCTAGTCGTTTGGTGGCATTGGCTGGAATGCACAGTAGGAACGCCAAGGCTCGGGTGGGTGAGACTCACTTGCCAAGGTTCTCCCTAAGATCCGGATATTGCGTTTCCTAGATTTCCCCACTGTCTCTCAGATGACCTCGCCACAGTTCCTTGCTTTCCTGTAGGCCCCTCTACGCACCGATCAGAGGCTTGTCAAACAAACCATACAGAAGACTGCGGGCAGCCCATCAAACTCAGCAGCCGGGATGTCACTTCCGCCTGTCCACCTCCCTTTCCTATTGATTCCTGCTTACCTACTGAAATACTTATTGACCGAAGCAGCACGTAGGAAAAGAAACGAAAATCCAGGCAAGTACAAATCTATAAACCAGTGCTCTCAGCCTTGCCTCTATCTGGATAGTGTACACTCAGGCTCTATGCTGTACCGGGGGGATTCGCTCTTCCTTCTACCTCCCGGTTCGGCCTGTATGCTGTACTGTTGATGGTTCTTTGCTATTCTCTCTTGCCTGCTGGATTCACATAAACTTTATGAATTGCTATCTGGTTTTCAAATTGTCTGTCATAAGCAACTTCTCGACGCCTAAAGTTATAATCCCATCGGTCTCTGCCTGAGCCTGTGTTACCATTCCGGTTACCTGGGAAGGACCCTTCTTTACAAGTTACCGCATGTGAGTGAGCTAAGCTTTTCCTAGGATGTTTTGAGATGGTGAGACTGATCCCTCCCCTACAGGGGCTGACTCAGTAAAGATCACACAAGTGCCCTATATTTTAGTCATGGGAAAGGAAAAAGAGGTGAGATCAGTCTGAAGATACCACTTTTCAACATTATGCAACTGGTTCAGAAAAGATTAATCCAAAGGGGAATCTGATTAACTCCAGTTCCATGTTTCCATCAGGCTGGCACAAAGGAGTTCACGAATCAAGATGCTTTTTCAAACACATCAAGGGAAATATCAGGCAGGTGGCTTAGAGCAAGGCAGAAACCCGTTTGCTGCAAGCCTCAAATGCTATCTCATGACACCATTAGCTTTTGAGTTGGTGGAAGCCTGTGGTATGCTAAGTTAATATATTTCAAGAGGTTTCACCCAATAGTCACAAAGGTGTTATAGCACATAGAGATGAGAAAGGGATATCTAATAGAGGGGTAAAAATAGGCCAAGATAAATTGTAATTAAGCTCTGGATCTGCAACATTCCAATCTCTCAAAAATCATTGGAGCTCTAATCCGTCCTGGTATATGGGTCAGTGAAAGAGGCACCTTCCTTCTGGAATACTTCAAAGTATGCTGTTTTTTAAATGCACATATATTTTAACCCATGTCCATATAAGGAATTAGCAATTCTCCCTATTTTCAAATGGAATCATTTGTGTCACAGTATGACTTTTTTAAAATTTTACCCCTTCCTAGAATTAAGAACAAAGCACACAGTGAAGGAGTTACAGAGATCATGTGTGAAGCTGAATCAAAAGGATGGACCAACCAGTGACGGCGGCTGCCAGGGATCCTTCCCATAATCAGCCACCAAAATAAACACTATAGCATATGCCAGCAAGATAATGCTGAAAGGGACCTGATATAGCTGTCTCGTGGGAGACTATACCAGTGCCTGGCAAACACGGAAGTGGTTGCTCACAGTCAGCTATTAGTTGGAACACAGGACTCCCAAGGAAGGAGCTAGAGAAAGTACCCAAGGAGCTGAAGGGGTCTTCAACCCTATAGGTGGAAGAATAACATGAACTAACTAGTTCCCCCTGCGCTCATGTCTCTAGCTGCATAT